>CAUZXS010003584.1:180000-181257 GCA_963585895.1 Sepioteuthis lessoniana
TACAAAAAAAAAAAAAAAAAAAAAAAAAAGAAATTCGATTTTATAGAATTATCCTGTTGATTTTGGAAGTGTTGTGTCAGTTTTTCGTTTTGATTACTTCAAAATTCCAATGTTTTTACATATATATATTATTTTATGAATCTTCAGAAGTACACGTAACCTGACTTGAGAATTTTGAATTCTTTTGGAATTTTAAAGTCGAAGAGCAGAAACAATCGGGAACTGGGCGTGGTGAGAATGTTAGTTTCTTATTTCGAACCATTACTCTTAAATTAAGGTACGAGATTGAAAATGTTTATTTAGAGACAGACATACGAACATATACGGGAATTTGAGAGGAACCAGCCAGACAACAATTATTACAATGGCGCAGACCGGGGTTACTGCCAATCATATCAACGTTATAGAAAGCGTATTAATATCGGGAACATTTAATCTTTCGATTACAACAAACTTTGAGTAATTTTTGTCTTGTTAAGATTGTAAGAGACAGCTTTGTTTGGGCCAAGGAATTCTTGGGAAACTTTGCAAAAATCCTAATTGTCATCACTCTTTGGTTTCATTCTTCCAATTTGTCTATTTTTCACTTTCATTCCTCTCTCTCTTTCTCTCTCTCTCTCTCACTTTCTTTTTTTCTTTCTTTCTTTCTCATACACAAACACACACAAACATTCTTTTTCTGACAAGTTAAAATGTTAGTTTGGCATCTTGATGGAATTTCAAATTTTGAAGAATCAGCATCGTCTAGCCGTGCTAACAGCACGGATTTCCTCGACTCTCTCTCTCTCTCTCTCTCTCTCTCTCTCTCTCTCTCTATCCGTCCCTATTATCCATCGCACCCGGCAGGTCTTCCAAACTACATACCGTGCCCACACAGAGTTGATGAATGTTCTTGCTGGTTGGCCAATACTGACATGTCCATGTATAGAGGTCCATTGAAAAACCTCTCTTACGATCTTGTCCTTGCTTCTCCAGGATTGTCCCACATGTCTTGTTCGTCTTATTTGGATGGTTAGCGTCCATGTGCACTGTTAGCATCCATGTGGTGCATCCATACAGAAGTATTGACACAGCCATAACTTGGATGGAAGAAATCTCGTTCTATTTTATCGGATAGATCAGACTTCCATATGATCGATATCCTGTTGTTAGCAGTTCACGTCTTCGCTAGGCGTATATAAACATCACTTTCAATAGATGAGACACTGCTGTCGAGGTACGTGAACTCGTCTACTAATTTCAGAAGTTCGCCACCCA
>CAUZXS010003585.1:2500-105000 GCA_963585895.1 Sepioteuthis lessoniana
TGTGTATCAACAAATGACTGGTGTTTTAATTGAATTGTTAGCAATACTTTGACCTATGTTTACAAATCATATATATCTAATGTATATGTATAAAGATTTGGTATTAAATTACCTACAATGGTTGATATGCCATAAAACTCCAACCCCCTAATATATATTATACTATATATATATAATTATATATATGAGGATTTGCCATTAAATAACCTACAGTGGTTGATATGACATAAAATAAAATCATCCAAATCAGTCTGCCCAATTATTTATCCATAGATGGAGATGGAAAAGGAATAGATTCATTTGCCCAGTCAGCTGGGGCTGTAGAATACACCAACTGCACCCTCCCAACGTGTGTCCTGTATATGACACTAAACAATCTGATGGTGAGGTTCCAGTGATGGTTGGGCTTTGGGGTATGCAGAGCACCCCTTTATTGCCATTTGCTCTCAGTTTCACTCTGGCTTGGTGTGGTAGCACCTGATAGGGCCCTATCTATAGGTTGAATAGAAGTAACAGCATACTTATGCTAAACTGAATTGCTTGAAATAGAAATGTTTTTGACAATTAAACTGTACTTACATTTAAACTGTGTGCTTATGCTAAACTGAATTGTTTGAAATAGAATTATTTTCATAAAAATGGATTTGGCGTTAAATAACCTACAAAGGTTTATATGCCATAAAACCCAAACAACTAACTTAGATTCATGCCTTTCCCAAGGGCATGATGATAAAATGAAGTGTAAACCATCTTATCCAGGATTTGAACTCGGGTTGCTGGTTTTACTTCTGATGAGGATAACCACTAATTACACTAAATGTGTTTTGTTTGTGAATGATGATGATTTATTCCAGGGATGACTGCTCTTACTATGAAAAAAATATATTTTATTTGGAGAAAATAAGTCTTTGTTAGTGTTCTTGGAAACCATCAATTTTATCAAGATGTCAATAACTTAATTTTCCTTTTCAACTTGATTTGAGCAAAATAATTTTCACAGCATTCTTATGAAAACCTTTCCGCTTTCATAAAAGCATCATTTGAATAAGAACATATTTTGGAAGATAACTGGCCCCAAAAACATTACTTTTCAAAGAGGAAAAACGTCCAGGGAAAAAAAAAAATTTCATCTGATAAGACTAATTTTTTGGGAATAACACTCCAAATACTTTTTATTGAATTAGATATTGATTGAGGAAACAAAACGACCATCTTGTGAGTTATTAGTAATAGGTTGGTTGATGTTTTATAGCATATCAACCCTTGCGGGTTATTTAAAGCCAAATCCTGTTAAATGATTTGTAAGTGAATAGTTTGTAGGTAACTTAATTTTTAAACAAGTTGTTAGAGTTAATTTGTTTGCTCACAGTTGAATAGTTTCAAGTATTGCTATCTAACACTAATAAAAAAAAAACTTTTTTAAATAAATTTAAATGGCAATTTATCCATTGCTCTCTGTACTCTGTACCTAAGTCATAGCCTGAGAAATAAAAAAAAAATCTATTAATAATGTTGCTTTTCATTATTTGATATTATTCAGCATGTTCTTCATCCTGCTGAATCTTGGCAGTCCCTTTATAATTATATTGTATACAATATGAAGTTAAAATATAAAACAGCCCAGTCAGCATCTTTGTAGGTGGGGTTGGGGGGTGAGTAAGACCCTACCCCTAAATGTTTGTCCTGGATATGACACAAAACAATTGAATAGTGAGGCTCCAGTCTTGGGGATTTAGGGAATGTGGAATACCCCTAATTGCCTTGTTACCAGGTCCACTCTGAATTGTAGTGGTAACACCTAATAGGGTCCTATCTATTGCTCAAATAGAGCTAATTAAAATTTTAACTGAGTGCAAGTAAATAATTTATGCTAAATTGAATTGTTTGAAATAGAACTGTTTGATCATTTAACTGTGTGTAAACAAATGTTTAATTGAATTATCAGTGGTACACAACACTACTTGGAACCATTTAACTGTGTGCAAATGAATGAGTAATGTTTACTAGAATAATTCATGTTAAATAGCAATACTTGTAACCAATGGACTCTTTGTAAAACACAAAAAAAAAACATGAATATTGACTAGAATTATAAGTGTTAGGTAGCAATAATTGAAACCATTTAACTGTATAGAAACAACAGAAATAATAGTATGCAAACAAATTAGTTGTAACTCATTTAAAAATGAAATTACCAACAAACTATTTACTTAAGACTCATGGTTGTATATCCATTTAAATGTTTGCAAATAAATATAAGCAGAAGTAAATAGAATTATTTGTGTTAGATAGAAATACTTGAAACCATTTAACTGTGTGCAAATAAGATTTCAAGCTCATTTAAAAATGTCAACAACAAAATGTGTTTTATAAATCATATATTTAATATATATGTATAAAAAGGATTTGGCATTAAATAACCTACAATTGTTGATATGCCATAAAACCCAACCAAACTAAAATATAAGAATTAAAAACAATAAGATGTTGCTTCAGAAATAGCAACAGTTTACATGATATTTATAGGATTATTGAAGTAAAAGATGATCTTTTATTACATTTGGGCGAGTCAAAAGTTTTGTAATATTTTGATGTGAAGTTCAACTTAACAGCTTTGTATACTTTTGCCATGGTCGTGATAGTGATGAACCATAGTTAACTGTGATAGACTGATTTTTACCTGGTAGTCTATTAGTGATACTCACTGGATTTTCTTCTATGGTCTCTAAACTCGGTTTTAGTCCTACCTGATCCTACTTGATCATTGAGGCCATTGCAATCCAAGTAAAATTTCTTAAATCTGGTTACTGTACTTTAATCAATTGTGCTTTCACCTTTCACACAACAAATGTTTTTGGTTGCTTCTGTAGTTTATTATGACACAGTTCAAACTTGTAAAGCATAAGTTCTCAAATTAGATTATGTTGCACATTATTGTATTCAACTTTCAAATCATACACATTGTGAAGCGATCTGAAATGTATTGGCTCACAAACTACCATGATACGACCAACCATAGGATGTATCTACCATGGTTTTGGTCACATGATGTATACACTGCAAGCTAGTACTTACCCAAACATGGCAAAACTTTGGACTTACCCTAGTAATAGAGCAGAGTGATAGGAAAGGTTCTTTTTGATTAGAGCAAAATTTTTCTAAACAAATCATTGTTGATTTGTTTTCTTTTTTTCGGTTTAAAATGTACAGTAAACAAGCACTACAAAATGAATGCTTCACAACTGTAGTCTTTGGATTCCATTATTGGAGTAGGCGTTGATGGAAATATAAAGCTGTCTTCAGAATAATCTCAAATCTGACTTCTTGAAAAGGTCATAGTTCAATGTAAGGACCTTGTGACTGACATGGCTATACAAATTAACTTGACAACACTTGGCTTCTGTTTGGTGAGCAAATAACTTTCCTCTTTCTAGTGATTAAAACTTTTACTTCAAGTTTGTGATATTCTATCATCAGTGATGATCTGGGGTACACTCATTGCAAGATTTTGACTAAAGGTCAAAGGCTGTGATGTACTATCCCTTTTGCTGGGTTGTTTATCCTCGCTGAATTTTTTTGTGCTTGTATCTGATGTCATACTTAAATCTTCATGGTGGAGTGGTTATCTTTGTGGTAAATGAACTTTGCAAACAGTCTAATTGTTGAGAAGTTTATTTTTGTTCTTCATACTAAAGTGCTTGCGAAAATCATGAATCCATTTAAAAAAAAAATTTTTTTTACTCTAGTTAGGGATAAATAGTTGGTATAACTGGAATCTTTAGTCTTGTTATTAGGAAATCGGAATTCAAACTCTGCTTAAAAATTGAGCTTGTATCACATCCTGCTTGTGAGGGAGTAATAGGGTAATATGTACTTTTAAAATCTTCTTTTTAAACTGCCTATGTAGGACATACCTGTCTTCTATTAACCTGTGTTACTTTTTATTAACTCCTGAAATTTTGCTTTTTAAAGGCAAAACTAATGATGCATGTCTATTTGCGTGTATGCATATATATATATATATATATGTGTGTATGTATATCATCATCATATTCCACTGCTATCACAGATTTCCCTCTCTCTTGCCATTTGTCTCTATCATCCATCACTTCTGGTGAGTCTTCTAGACTACATCCTATGTCTGTACAGACCTGTTGTAGGTAATTTATTGTTGGTTGGCTGACACTTGTACATCCGTGTGAAGGGGTCAATAAGAGAATGTCACTTATGAGTTTGTCCTTGCTTCTCCAGCAGTGTCTCACATGTCTTGTTTGTTTTATTTGGATAGTTTTAGAGATGGGGGTAGGTGGCCATACCACTGCATTTTTTGTAGGATGTTTCTTCTAGGATTTGTTCTGTACAGCTCATAGCATTCTTATGCAGTTTCCATCTAGTTTTTTTCTTTATACACTTCGTCAGTGTCCAACAGAGTACATGTGTTTTAATCAAAAAGGAGACATCTCCTCTCTAAATGGTGGTTCTCCGAAATTAGCGGACAAGTTTACAAACCTTGGTAGCAGTGTCTCATCTACTGAAAATTACATCATTATGCACCTAGTGTGGACTGTTATCGATCATTTGAAAGTCTGACCTATCCAATAAAATAAAAGGCAATTTTTTCCAAGCTGTAGTTGTGTCAATTCTGTGTGATGATTGTCCACTTGTTTATGAGGATGGCCACCCCTGAACCTAAAGTATATATTTGCTGCTGTTGTTTGATTATAAGCTCTGCAATACGGAAAAGGCTTTTAAAATCTCTATTGCTGGTAGATAAATTAGTCTTGGATATTTGTTAGTCTTGTGTTCTCCTCATTAACATTGGCTACTTTTTCTTTGCTTTCTGTGATCAGACTTGTTCTGGTATTGTTTGCAACCCAAGAGATAATTCCAGTCCTTTAGTGGATGTTGATGTACATCTTCAAAATGTAAAATCAATGAGACACACATATAATGCCATAACTGTGGAGCTTAGGATCATCAAGTCACACTGCTAGCTTGAATTTCCCTGACTCTCTCTCTCCATCCATTGCTCCGAGCAGATCTTCTATACTGCATCCAGTGTCTGTGCAGAGCTGTTATAAATAAGTTCCTGCTGGGTGACCAATACTGGCACGTCCATGTGTAGGTGTCCATATGAGAACGTCACGTAGGAGTTTGTCCTTGCTTCTCCAGTCCACTGCAGTTGGGTTGACCCCTCTCAAAAAGAGATACCCTGGGTATGGCACTAAAATGCATCTGGTGGTGAAGTTCCAGTTCTGGATTTCTTGAAAGTTTTAAGTACTTTTTTGTTACCATTATTCCTATATCCACTCTGACCCAGAGAACTAATTCCTGTTAGGATCATATCTTTTTCAGAAATTATTAGTATCAAATTAGGATAGATGAAACATAATTGTGAGTAAATTATTAATATTGGATAGAAATACTTGAAACTATGTAGCTGTGTGAAAAAAAAATTATTATTAAATAGGGATAATTACTTGAAATCATGCTATTGCTTGAAAAAGACTGGCCCATTGGCATAATGGTTAGAATGTTTGCTAATGGTCGGGGAGACCAGAGTTCAATTCTAGGTCAAGTCATGCCAAAGACTCAAGAAAATAGTACTTGATGCTTCTTTGCTTCATACTCATCATTATGAGGAACAAATAAAGGGTAAGTGGAGCACTCCAGAGAAAGGAATAGCGCCCTTCCCTACGATCGATGTAGTAGCTATTAAAAAAGGATCCTTTGAGTCAACCTTGACTATGGATGGCTTACTTACCAACTTTTTACTCAAAAAAGGTTGGTATGATCTAAAATCCCCCCACAGAGGTAAGCATGTGTCCAATAGATGTATATTTATTGTTTAACTGTATATTTGTTTGTGAGTTAGATTCTTACTGGGCATCCAATACTTCCGGCTCAATGTTAAGCTAATCTTACTAGAATCTACTTTTCATTTCTTCATTCTATAATTTTTCAAGTGACTTGATTTGGTTTGGTTTTATGACATATCAACCATTGTAGGTTATTTAATCCCAAACCCTCTTTATACATATATATTAAATATGTATGATTTGTAAACATATTTTGTGGATAATATTCTTAAATGGGCCTGAGCTCTTTCTGCACACAGTTAAATAGTTTCAAGTATTGCTATATAAGTCACAATTTAACATCAGTCATTTGTTTGCACATAGTTTGTTCTATTTGACCCATAGATAGGACTCTATCAGGTGCTACCACTCCAAATAAGAGTGGACCTGGGAGCAATGGTAATGAAGAGGTACTCCACATTCTTGAAATCTCCAAGGCTAAAATCTTGCCACCAAATGGTTTAATGTCATAATCAGGACCCCTGTTGGTGAGGGAATCTTACCTCCCTGCAGAGATGCAGTTGGTGTATTCTCTTGAGTGGGCTGCAATCCACTTGGATATATATCTGTTTACTAACTCCTCTCCACGTGAAGGATGTGACACAAAGTCAATTTTTAAGTGGAGTTTAACTGGTGTGAATTCAGGATTTTCCTCCTCCCAGACTGGTTGCCATACCACAGTTAGAGTGTAGTCTGTTCTATTTATTCATAATTTGATAGGAAATATTTGGAGGCATACTTTTTCTAAAGATTAATAGAAGTGCTTGAGATATCATGGTTATCATTGAAGGAAATAGATATAGCAACTTAATCTTGGATGAGGCTATTTGTATTTCACATAACACTTATATCCTTGTAGAAAGGTATGTATCCAACTATTCTATGTCCAGCTATGGGTAAATAGTAGGGCAGACGAGGCTTTTTTGTCTTGGAGAAGGAAAATTCTGGTTTGGTTTGGTGGGTTTTATGGCATATAAACCTTTGTAGGTTATTTAACGCCAAATCCATTTTTATCCAAATAAAAAGTTCTATTTCAAACAATTCAGTTTAGCATAAATACAGTTTAATTGTCAAAAACATTTATTTCAAACTATTCAAGAAGTTATATGTAACAATTCAGTTAAATGTAAATCCAATTTTAATGTCGAAAAACAGTTCTATTTTAAATAATTCAGTTAAGTATAAGCACGCAGTTTAAATGTAAGTACGGTTTAATTGTCAAAAACATTTCTTTTTCAAGCTATTCAGTTTACTCAAACAATTCAGTTTAGCATAAGAATGCTGTTAGTTCTATTTAACCCATAGATAGGGCCCTCTCAGGTGCTACCACTCCGGGCCAGAGTGGACCTGGGAGTAATGGCAATGAAGGGGTACTCCACATTCCCCAAAGCTCCAGCATTGCTGGAACCTCACCATCAGATTGTTTAGTCTCATATCCAGGACACTCGTTGGGGAGTTCTTACCCCTCTGCAGAGAAGCAGTCGGTGTATTCTACAGCCCCAGCCGACTGGGCAAAGGAAAATTCTGAATTCAGACCTGTTAAGCATAGCTTAAAAATTAACCTTGTGCCACTTTCTCCTCATGGTGAAGGGATTGGGTAAATACACAACTTTTCCAAGGTCATTAGTGCTACATGAAATACAAACTGCTTCATCCAGGATTTGAACTTGGATTGTTATGTCCATTTTTATGATAACTGTTACATAATGAGTGTCTCTAATTGGATTTGCAATTCAACACAAAAACAATAAATAAACAATTTTACATTTGTTAAAAAAAATATATAATTGGACTGCCTAAGAAGTAGAATACCATGTGTGGTACTCTTTAATTTAAAGGATGGAATATTGTGAGAGTTAGGAACATACTTTTGCCATTGTGAGTAATATCAGATTTTACCAATTTTTGTCGTCCATGAGAGGCTTCCATCATTCATTGGTAGCAAGAGCTCTCGTTACACATTTGACCTTTGAATTGTGTTGACAATCAATTAACACCTGCTGTAAACAAATGTATTTTTCACAGTGGGTGGGTGGGTGTGTGCCTCTCTCTCTCTCTCTCTCTCTCTTTCGTTCATATATATATATATATATATATATAATCTCTGTTTTGTGTTTATGTAAAACTATGCAGTGTAAGATGAGCATCTTAATTATAATTACTTTTTCTGTAATGTGCAATCAGATGAATTATGAGAACTGTCTGGATAAGATACAACTATTTAGCATGTAGAAAAATACATAGGTTTGTAGTCATTTACTAAGTTTAGCTTAGTTGTGGCACAAGGATAGAAGTATGGAGTACTCAGTAATGATCAGACTCGCTTATAATACTCTTCTAAGCAAGATAATTAACCATTACACCCCAAGATGTATTATTATTATTATTATTTTTTTTTTTAAACAAACAAAAAACTAAACAGGACTTAGATTTGGTACAAGACCCAAAGCACTCGTGGAAAATTAAACTCGCTCATTATAGTCTGATTGTCGAGTTTAGTAATGATTATATTGCAGACATCAATTCTGAGGAACCCAGTAAGAATCTCTTTCACTTAGATTTTTTTTGGTCTATAATCATATTTACCAACCCCTCCGCTCGGGCAGGATATGACACAAGGTCAATTTTTAAGCTGAGTTTAACAGGTTTGAATTCAGTTTTCCTTCTCCTAGACTAGTTGCCTCACCAAGGCTGAAGAACCTAGGCTGCCCTACTATTTACCCATATCTGGAGGGAGAATAATTGGATTCATACCTTTCCCAAGGGTATTAGTGCTATATGAAATGCTATCAGTCTTGTCCAGGATTTGAACTCGTGTCACCGTGTCCATTTCCTACGGCGATAACCATTACACCACAGTCTATAATCAGTTGTTTGCAATTTTATAGAGAATAAAGTAACTCTAGAATCCTAAGTAAATAATTATAACTATTAGTAACTATTCTTAATACAAATAATTTGTACACGTTTATATGGTATCAAGTATTTCTATCTAAATCAAATAATTTTTAAACAGATCTATTTGACTCTAACTCTCAGGGTCAGAGTGGACCTTGAAGTAATGGCAATAAAGGGGTACTCCACACTCATCAGTGCTCTTGGACTGGAGCCTCACCACTGGAGGCAGTTTTGTGTCATGCCCAGGATAATCCTTTAAGTTGGGGTGAGGATGCAGTCAGTGTATTCTAAGCCCTGCTAACCGGGCGGTCTGCTGACTAGAGTGTGTCATGTTTATCCTCTTGAACTGATAGCAATCAAGATAAAAAAACAAATTTATAGAACAAATTCTTGCAATGCAAAATAATTGTAAAAAACTGACTTAATCATGTTTCAATATGTTTATAACTTTGTGAAAAGTAATCAACATTCCAAAATATTATTGTTGTTGGTAGTGGTGTTGAGTTATGTACTGTAAATATCTAATGGAAAATTAAGAACAATGAGGACCACACACAGTATTTGATCAGAAGGATTGGTTGAATATTAACCTACTTAAAGCCTAGTCGGCTGAGGCTGTAGAATACACCAACTGCATCTCTGCAGAGGAGTAAAACTCCCCTATCAAGTGTCCTGGATATGACCTTAAATGATCTGATAGCGAAGCTCCAGCCTTGGAGATTTTGGGGAATGTGGGGTAACACTTCATTGCCATTGCTCCCAGGTTCACTTTTAACCAGAGTGGTAGCACCTGATAGGGTCCTATCTAATCTTGTAGTCATTTAACTCTATATATATATATATATATATATAAAAAAAAAAAGATCAGGCTTGTTTAAGAATTTATCTGCAAAATTTTTTTTTTTTTATATCATACAATGCATGCAAGCATGTGCGATACCCTGCCCTCATTGCCCGCCAACCAGAGGTGATAACAGTTTCAGTAGCTCAAAGCAGTACTTCCACTCGTGGCACTACCAAACAGCTTTTGCCACTGGACAGGGTATTTAAAAGAATTATTCATTTATTTATATATATACATGCCAGATCAACTAAAAGTAGAGATTACATAGTACGTTCATCTTCCTTTTTAGTGCAGTTTGTGATTTTTAAAAATTCATTTACTTTCAGCTATTGATGTCATTATGCGCTTACAGCAACTGTTTCTTGATGTTATGTAATCACACGGGAATGGTGGTTCCGCGTGCATTTCATTCATATATATAAGATGATTTGGCATTAAATAACCTACAATGGTTGATATGTCATAAAACCCAACCAAACCAAACCATTTGTATTTAATATATATATATATATATATATATATATATATATGTATAAAAAGGATTTGGCATTAAATAACCTACAATGGTTGATATGCCATAAAACCCAACCCAACCCAACCCAACCAAACCATTAATCTCCTTAGCTACCTGTAGTGTAAATGTCAAATGTAACCCCCTTCCCATCACTACATGTGTGTGTTAAAGACTATATTCTGCATCCTCCATGTGTTAGAACATTAGGAATATATTATCATACATGACTAATTACAATTTTTAGAACATGCATTCATGTATTATATACACTCTTAACTTTTTCAGGAAACACGTCTTATAAATCATATGCATTGACTTTTTGGAATTTGTCGCAGCTAAATTTAAACTGAATTTAACATTTGTTCAACTTTTTATCCGGTTTATATTGTCTCAAAATAAGAATTTATATAGTTTATATAATGTTTGGAAACAAAATTTCCAGTATTATTTATTTAGAGTAAAGACATGCTCACATGAAAATGTAACAAACTTTTTGTGAGAAAAAGTTCACGATAGAAGAAAGAAATTATAAACAAACATTCATTTCAGTGGCTATTTCTCTGTAGCAGTATAAACAGGTGTTTCTTAGATGTTAATTTAGAGCAGAGACATGACTTGCTTTCAGTCATGCTGTCTCTAATATTGTGATACATGCTGGGGGAGAAATGAGTTGATTGTTTTCATGTGTAATACTTAACTTTTGGGTTGAAAAATCTGGAAAAAAATGATTCATCTTATATATGAATAACTATGCGAATACATTAGTAAATAGGGTAAATACAGTTGTATATATTTAACCTATTCTTTGATATCCTGGGTATGATTACTAATTGCATCTGAGACTGAGGCTGCAGTTTCAGAGCTTAGAGGATTATGGAGTTGCACCTTTGTAGTCATTACTCCTAGTTTCACTCTTTACAGGAGTGACAGTACCTGTTTAGAACTTATTAGTATCATTATTAGGTATATTTGAAATACTACAACTGTGTATAATCTTATTAGTAAACAGAAATAGTTACTTGGAATCACTTGATTACAAAAATAATAAATTTGTTATTAGATAATCTAACAAGGATTGAAAAGCTATCAAACCAATCACTCCCCATTTCATCCCAGGCAGGATGTGGCCCCAAGTCAATTTGTCAAACAGAGTACAACTTGTTTGAATTCAGTTTAAATAAACTGGTTGCTGTACCAAGATTAAAGAGATAAGTCTGTTCTACTATTTACCTATGTCTAGTGGGAGGAGATTCATGTCTTTCTAAATAGAAAATTAGTTTATTCCAGATCAGTAAGTAATGGGTTGAACCTAGTTTCCTTTTCAACTTGCTAATATAGTGCTCTTGACTTTTATTGTTTTCTATGAGTTTTTCTAAGTCTACAAAGCTCCAAGAATTCACAAATCTTAGAGATTGACTGTCACATTTCTTATTATATACTTGTCTTGTGTATCTATTTCTTCCAGTCTTTCTGTTTAACAGTCCATGAAGAGGGAAGGGATCAGTTCTATACATGCTTTTATAATTATATTTTCACTTGTACATTTGTCTTATCTTAATGGCTCTTGTCATGGTTAACTATGGAAGTGATAGCTTCTTTTTCTGCTATTGCTTTGGCAAGTAAGATTTGTGGGTGAGTGGTTTCATGCTAACAATTCAGCCATATCACGTATGTGTGTATATATATATATATATATATATATATATATATATATAGTCATTTACAGACAGTTTCATTGTATTACACCTCTTCAGTGGCTAGACACTTAGGACGGTTGAAGCTATGATAAACTTTGTTAGACTTTGTATCATACTGCTCTGCCAGCAAGTGAACCACATCAGCTCAGGAACTATAAGGCATTATGTAGTAGCTTTCGTTTGTTTACATTTTTGGCTTACATATATTCTGTGTGTGTGTGTGTGTGTGTAAAATATATATATATAGTGTGTGTGTGTAAGTGTGTATGTATGTGTGTATATATATATATATATATATATATATATATATATATACACACACACACCCAGAGGTATGATTTTTCTTTCTTGGACATATTTCATTAATCATAGTATTCTGAATTGAGTTAAGATAAAAGTTTACTGAGATCAAATTGTTTTGCACTAGAGGTAACTGTAAAAAATTTCATTTTCTATTGTTTAAATATGGAATTGTATTTTAAATCTATAAAAAATTGTATATACATAACTTTTTTCACATCCTGTAATAATAAAATAAACCCATACAGTTATCATAGATTCCTCTTGAATCTCTCACCATCCATCCCTATGGTTATTATTTTTGGAAAGTCCTCTAAGTGGTATCCAGTGTTAGCACAGAGCTGATGAAAGAAAAGTTTTGTCGGTTGGCCAACACTAGTGTGTCCATGTTTAGTAGTCCATTGGAGAACGTTGCTTATGAGTTCTTAACTCCACCGGCAGTGCCCAGCATGTTATGTTTGTCATATTTGGATGGTTTATGAGTTAGAAGATAAGTAGTTGTTGACGTGCATTTTTTTGTTAGGTGCTGCTTCCAGGATTTCTTCAAAACTGCATGCGGCATTCTTGTAGTTCCCATCTAGTTTCTTCTCAAAGCATTTCCTTAGTCCTCATTGCCCTAATGAGTAGAGTGTTTGCCAATGGTCCAGGAGACCAGGGTTCAATCCCAGGTCGAGTCATATCAAAGACTCAAAAATGGTACTTGATGCCACCTTGCTTAACACTCAGCATTATAAGATAAGGATCAAGGGTAATGTCGATCAATCCAGAGAATGGAGTAGTGCTCTCCCTTACACCTTGATGTAGTAGCTATTGAAAAGGAAGCCTTCAGGTCACCCTTGACTAAGGTCGCCAACTTTGGGACTGGTACATTGGCCTAGTGGTTAGTGTTTGGCAATGGCCCAGTAGACTGGGGTTCAATCCCAGGTTGAGTCATACCAAAGACTCAAAAAAGGGTACTTGATGCCACCCTGCTTAACACTCAGGTATATGTTATAAGGTACATATCAAGGGTAAAGTGGAGCAATTCAGGGAAAGGAGTAGTGCCCTACCCTACACTTCAGTGTAGTAGCTATTGAAAAGGGAACCTTTGAGTTGCCCTCGACTATGGTCACCAACTTTACTTACTTAGTACTACTATGTGGTTGCACTAACGTAACTACAGACAAGAGTAGCTGTGGCTAAGTTTGATTTAACCAAATATTTCTGCAGGTGGAGTAAATGTTGATATTGCATTTCCTATTGTTTTTTTTATTTAGAATCATGTTAAATGGTATTTTAAATCCTAAAAAAACTACATATGGCACTTTGTGTTGCATGTTTATATATATCATCAATGATGTGAAAAAGGAAAGGATCAAAATGTATGAATTCTTTCTAGATGGCTTAAAAATTAGAAATAGTGAAATTAAAAATATTGTGCTGACTAAAATGGTGGGTTTGAGATGTGTTGTTATATTGGATTTTCATTGATCATTTTGGCAAAATCAATAATTCCTCAAGGTTAAGAATCCACAGGTGTTAGATAATTGATATAAAAAATATATCTTCTGTAATTATGGGGAAAGTTTATCATTCTAAAAATTGTTCAAACTATTGACCTCATTTTCTTTGTTGCTACCTCAGTGTTAGGAAGCATGTTTAGTTTATACTATGTCACAGTCCTGCATTTTAACCATGGGGACTCTCCACCTTTAGTTTAAAGGTTATTGTCACAGGAAATAACAATGAGTGTCCAAGATATGACACTAAATAATCTGATGGTCAAGTTCCAGCAATGCTGGAGCTTTGGGGAATGTGGAGTACCCCTTCATTGCCATCGCTCCCAGGTCTACTCTAGCTCGGAGTGGTAGCACCTGATAGGGTCCTATCTATGGGTCAAATAGAACTAAACTGTGTACTTATGCTAAACTGAATTGTTTGAAATAGAACTGTTTATTTGTATAAAAATGGATTTGGCATTAAATAGCCAACAAAGGTTGATATGCCATAGAACCCAAACAATGTAGAATCAAAAGATGCTTAACCAAACAGATGAACTCAAAAACTGAAGAAACTGTTCTATTGTAATGTCCGCCTACTTTCCCAACAATTTGTTTCCTCTCTTTTCTTTTCTCTTTCGATTTGTTCTTTCTTTTTCACTTGAATTTTTTCTTTCTTTAAAGATTACAACAAAAAATGTCAGATCTCACTTTCTATTCTTCTTTTTTTTTTTTTTTTTTTTTTTTTGATATTATGTGTACAGACACACAAAACACTTGTATTTTATATTATTAGATTTTTTTTTTTTTAGTCTTGTTTCTAGTCAGTGATGTTTTTCACTGTTATAATAGTGATGTCCTGAGTGAGTTGTGATAAAAAGCAATGAATATTAAGATGAAGAATGATACTCATGAAAATCATTATTCAAAATCCTACACTGTTAAATTAGACCTTCACCTTGGATTTACATAAGACCAAGATTAATAACCTCTATGTGGATTCAATAAATAAACAAACCTTCATGGCCCAGTTGGCTGGGGTTGTAGAATACACAAACTGCATCTTTGCAGAGGGGTAAGACTCCTTCAAGTGTCCTGGATATAACACTAAACAATCTGATGGTGGGGCTTCAGTAATGCTGGACCTTTGGGGAATGGGGAGTTTCTATTTGTCATTTCTCTCAGGTCCACTCTGGCCTGGAGTGGTAGCACTTGATAGGTTCCTATCTATAGGTCAAATAGTACTAAACTGCGTACTTTTGCTAAACTGAATTGTTTAAAATAGAACTGTTTTGACATTTAAACTATGTACTTTAAATTTAACTGTGTAAATAAATAACTGATGTTTAATTGAATTGTTCATGATACATAGCAATACTTGGAACCATTTAACTTTGTTGACTAAACTGATTTGTTTGAAATAGAACTGTTTATTTGTATAAAAGTGGATATGGCATTAAATAACCTACAGTGGTTTATATACTGTAAAACCAAACCAAACTAAAACAGTTTTTATGAAATTGACTTGGTTCGGCATTAAATGACCCAAAAAGGTTGATATGTTTTACAACAAAATAACCAACCAGCTAATCTTTGGGATTTAAATGGATTCTTAAATGAGATGAATTATAGAAAATGGATATGACAATCCAAGTTCAAATCCTGAACGAGGCTGTTGGACTTTGACTTTGCACTCATACCTATGCAAAAGGCATGAACTTATCTATTCTTTCCCAATTCAAGCTATTGATAAATAGTAGGGGCAAACTTGGCTCCCTATCCTTGGTAACCAATCTAGAAGGAAAACTGAATTCAAACCAGGTTATCCTATGAAAAATTTGACCTTGTGTCACATCGTGTTTGTCGTGAAGGTTTTGGGTAAATATCTACAAATACTATTAAGAACCAACAGTTGCAAATTTGATTGGAAATTGCTTTATTCTCTTTACAGCTTTTTAATGCCATTGTGCTAACAAAGTTTTGGCGAAAATGTGCCATTTTTGTTCTGTTATGATAATATACCTACCAAAATTGAATCATTAAGTTATTCTCCTAGAAATGTTGCAATCTTTTACTACAGCTGTGACTTGGAGTAGGTTCTTTAACCTGAGTTAGACAACCAATCTAGGAGAATGAAAGACTGAATTCAAATAAGCCTTATTCTGCTTAAAAATTGAACTTGTTACATCCTTCCTCTTATGGAGCAGTTAAATGCATAATTATTTATGCTTCACACTTGGGGTCTTCTGCTTGGCTCAGCTTAAGTACTGTAATTGTGTGTGACATACTAATATTTCTAGATTTTTATGCCCCCAAATTAGGGGTGCGTATTATACACATGAACTATATACCATCAGTATTTGTGTATAAGACACATTATTTTTCCAGGTTTTTCAGCCCCAAAATTAGAGGTTTCTATTATATATAAGAACTATATAATCAAATTTTTTTTCTGTCTACATACCTCACCATAGTCTATATGGGATAACTGAAAGTAAGTTATAGTCCAAATTAATGTGTTTTATGCTGTCACAGAGAAATATCTACTGAAATCTTTGTGTGTTTATAAATTTGTTGTTTATAATGTGAACTTTTGCTGTAAGCTTTTTGCATTTTTGTATAAACATGTCCATGTGTTTTCTTTAGATACTGTGTAATTCTTGTTTTTAGGTTTAGTTGGTTTTTATGCCATATCAACTATTGTTGGTTATTTAATGCCAAATCATCTTTATACATATATATTAAATATATATATATATGATTTTTAAACACGTTTTGTAGATAACATTCTTAAACAAGCCTGAGCTCTTTTTGCACACAGTTAAATGGTTTCAAGTATTGTTATATAAAAGTCACAATCTAACATAAGTCTTTTGCTTGCACACACAGTTTGTTCTATTTGAACCATAGATAGGACTCTATCAGGTGCTGCCACTCTGGATCTGAGTGGACCTGGGAGCAATGGCAATGAAGGAGTACTCCACATTCCCCAGAGTCTGGTATAGTGTAAAAAAAAAAAATTCCTTATAGAAACATTTGCATAATGCTAAAAACATGGAAACAAGTCCTTTCACAACAGAGACTACAATAAATAAATAAATAAATAAATAAATAAATAAACAATAAATTTTTAATTTATTTATTTTTTTCTTATATAGGTTGATCTACTCTGTTTAAGGATGACTAAGGCTGGAGCCTTGCCATCAGGTTATTTATGTCAATATTAAGGACACTCATTGGTGGGGAGTCTTACTCCTCTGCAGAGATGCAGTCAGTATATTCTACAGCCCCAGCTGACTGGGCTTAGTTTTAGTTTGTATAAACTGATAAAAAAATTGAACAAATGCTAAATTTTTTGGTTGAATTTTGTGACTATAAGTTCTAAGTCAATTCTTATGACAGATGAAAATTTTTTCCCCAGAATTTTGTTGTTCAAAGTTAGGGGTATGTTATACATAAATGATTACAATAGACATAATATTTCTCAAAATGATTGGGGGGTGTCCTCATGGTGTAATGGTTAAAGCGATGGACTGCGGAATCGTAGTACGCGAGTTCGTACTCCAGTCGCACTATTACATTCACTTTCGGGCAAATACCCTTGGGAAAGGTATGAGCCCCCTTATCCTCCCAGCTATGGGTTAAATAGTACCACTACTGTTCTTCTAGGAGAATGGCTTTGGCATTAAATAACCTGAAAAGAGTTGATATGCCATTAAACAAAGAAACCAAACCAATCAAATCAAAATGATTGATAAACATTACTCACTATCAAATAAGGTCTATGAAAGTTAGGAGATTGTGTTATATGTGAGTGCCTATTATGTACAAATAATTATGGTACTTTGAAAAATAAACTCATGCAAAGAAAATATTTGGACTCTTGATACCCATCCATATAGGTGTTAGTGTGCCAGAAATGATTTTAAAGTATTGGCCAAAACAGTTTGGTCAATATTGGAAGGTGTTTGTCCTTCTGTTTTATAAAAAGGCAAAGATTAATTGAGCATTGTTTGGTCTATGAAAATCATTCAGTGATTGACAAAGACTGGAGTAGACTGGCTTCTCTTCTCTATTCAATTTATTTCTCATTAAACTGAATCTTGGGCTAAAAATATAGATTTTTTTTTCACTCTCTAAATTCTATAATTCTTCTGCCTGTGTATTTCTTCCTTATTTAAAAAGAGAAAAAAATTAATCTTTGTTCAGAGAAAAAATGGAATTTTAAAAGCTCTATTCTTCCTTTCTGAGCTGATTGTTTTCTGGGTTTAGTTGAGGGGTGATGTGGTTGGATTTAAAAGGTGGAACTACATGATAAATCTATTGTAAGTTTAAAAAAAAAAAAAAAAAAAAAAATTAAATTAAAAAAAAATATTTTCAGAGAATTTGAAACAGATTTAATCATAGATTGTTTTTTTTTCCCTAACTGGAAAAATAGATAATCTTCACTGTAATAGATCTCTTTGTTTATCAAAGCTATAACTGAAAATAATAGCTTGTAAAATGCATTGAGTGTGGGGGATGGAGATGTGAGAGATTAACATGCATTTTGTTCACAAGTCTATTACACAGGTGAATTTGAAAAGTGTGTGGGTGTAAGAGTAGATATGCACATAGTTTTTCTGTAAAAGTGCATGTGTCCCTATATGCAGGTGTGTACAAATTGAAATGCGTTGGTGTGCATAAATGGTGTAATGGCTATCGTCATAGGAGATGGACCTGTCAAATCGAGTTCAAATCCTAGACGAGGCTGTCTGCATTTCGTGTAGAATGGAAGAGATATACAATGTGAAAAACCAATGTGTTGGAGTGTTTATATAACTTGTACTGATTTACATGTCAAAGTGGTTAGCGATTGTTTAAATATTGGTTGGTTTTTTGGTATGTCAACTTTTGTTGGGCTATTTAATGCCAAAGTCAATTTTTGTTTTTTGCAAGGTATTACATGGTTTTAAATAACTATACGATTTAATAATAATTTGCAAATGATTACACTGGCTTGCATCAAAAAAATTTTAAGTGATATACGACATATGCTGAATTAAAAAATACCATTCATTGTGTTTGGTCAGGCCTGGTTTTTAAAATGTGCTTGAATACTTTACAACAAGTTGTACACAATAATAACACTTATTCAAAAGCCTGTGGACTCAACTTGTCACAGCTGATAGTGGGAGCCTGATGTTTAGTATAGCATATAATGTGTACCTAACTACAGTGTACCACCCTACTCATTAACACCCATATACCTAGAGGAGGCAGGACTTATCCCTCAGCTTAGAATGATTTTAATGTACTGTATCAAGTATCAATGATGAGCTGAGTGCTGATTTATTTTTTCTCTTTTTAGCTTGACATTTGTATTCCTGTAAGAATGGATCACAAGTGTAAAAATAATCCTGACATGTTCTGTTATATCCGCTGGAATGTGGTTCTACTAATTGTCAAGCAAAAATCACTGTCTGTGAAGAAGGCATATCAAATATATTTATGTTAAAGTCTATTCTAAATTATCTGATGAAGCTCATACAAAGTGAAATGTTATTTATTTACACAATCCCTTTGCTACTGGCAGGATGTAACTTTGTTTTTTTTTCCAATGGAGCAAAGCTGAGAGGTAATTTTTTTTTTTTTTATTTATTGCGGACTTTTTGTCCTCATCTTGGTAGTTTTATTTATTTATTTTTTTTTTTGTTGTTTCTTCTCACTACATTTCGGCTAAATTTCACCTCTGGCCTTCTTCAGGTGATTAACTACGACCTCGGATAGGAATGCTGAGTCTTGTAACCGTATCCCCAGTAATTACTGCCTTCCATAGTTGTGGTCTATCACACCACGTTTTTGACCAAGTAAACCTCTGGTCAGCTTGGGTAGGAATTGAAACCGCTATCTTCTGACAATGCTCACCTGGAACCGTGGAGACTCAACGCCTCTATCTGCTGCGCTATGGGCCCCAAAGGGCGATCAAGGTTGGATTTTTTGGTCTTATAAATCCAATTATTTGTTCTCCTTATCTGGTCTTCCATAGTCGGGTCTGTACTAAATTTGTAATTTTGTGCGATAGACAACGACTATGGAAGGCAGTAATTACTGGGATATGGTTATAAGACTCGGCATTCCTATCCGAGGTCGCAGTTAATCACCTGAAGAAGGCCAGAGGTGAAATTTGGCTGAAATGTAGTGAAAAGAAAGAAAGAAAGAAAAAAAAAAAAAACAAGATGAGGACAAAAAGTCTGCAATAAAAAAAAAAAAAAAAAAAAAAAAAAAAAATTAATTCTCAGATTAAGAAGCTTCATCTCAAAAGGATTCCCAATAAAGACAGAGCAAAGCTGGTTTGAATTCTATTTTCCTCTGTCTAGACTGGTTGCCTAATCTAAGCTAAAGAATCCGGTCAGCTCTAATGTTTACCTACAGCTGGGAGGAGAACAGGTGGATTCTGAAGGGCATTAGCAGAAAGTGAAATACAAACAGCCTTGTCCGGGATTTTGAAGTCTGCTTGCCTATTCCATTTTCTACAATGATAACCATTATACTAAGTGTATCTCTCTGGAGAGGAAAGTAGCTTGAATATTGTGACAACAGCACCAGCTTGAGATAAAAAAAAATTAGTCTGACTAAATCAGCTTTGTTCAGGGTTTGAACTCTGGTCACTGATTCCATTTCTTATAATGATTGTTGTATATTGACCTTTGACCCGGCCAAACATGCCATTCCAAAGGAAGGAAGTGACACATTCCGATAGCAGTTATGAGAAGAAATCTCGTAGGCGGGCTTGGCTGACGATGTGGGACAAGGTAAAATCGCATGGTGCACTCATAGACTGATGCACCGGAAGAAAGTGACCTCTGAACTGCATGAGTTATTTCCACTTGATGATGATCAAACATGCCTGTCCAAAGACGCCAGAAGTGGCATATTCTGACCTGGCTAGCCATGAGAATAAATATTGAGTGGGCAATTGAACTATTATATAACTTGGTGAAGACAGGAAGTTAATGAGTTGGAGACAAGAGGTGGTAGGGAAAGCCACCACCCGGCAGAAGGGGCCTTTGGGACCCCCAATTGAGTTGGAGATAAGATGTGGTAGAGAAAGCCACCAGAAAGCTGAGCCCCCTGGGCCTCTAGTTGAGCAGTCCAGAAGAACGAGAACAAAACACGGCGATGTCCAGAGGGGCTGGGGAGGTCAATATGTTGCAGTCTTTGTTCAGTCTCCAACTCCCTCTCACACACACAACCCTTTCAAATAAAGTGAGAGGTATATATTTTTCTAAAATACTGTGTCGCTCATTCTTTATTATTGCGTCAATATGCATTCTGCATGAATCTGCATATGAGTATACAACAATGATGACCTCTGCATAAAATTTTATGAGAATATCAATGTATAAAAGTTGAACTTTCGTATTGCTTTTTTTTCCCTTGTTCTTAACTTCTTTACAAAGATTAGTTCAGTTTAGCATAAAGCCTGAATTATGGGACACCCAGTGAGAATCAAATGTCTTTCTAATGGTCTGCTAGGAAAACTTACTAGTGTATCAGTTGTAGGAAATGGAATTGGCATTGTGAGTTCAAATCTTGGACAAGCTTGTTTACATTTTCCTTCACACTAATTCCTTTTGGAACAGCATGGATCGATTTGTTCTACCTTCAGCTATGAGTAAATCCTTGTACAGACTGGTTTCTTCTGCCTTGGTTAGACAACCAGTCTAGGAAAAGGAAAACTGTATTCAAACTAGCTTTCTCCAGCTTAAAAATTGTACCTTGTGTCATATCCTGTTTATGGCAGAGAGATTGGATAAATAAATGCCCTGGGTAAAGCACTTAATCCTTGGCATGAAACTGAAACTTGGATATCTGTTTAAGAAGTGGAGCATTTATAATTGTTCCAACAGGGATTTCCCAAACCTTTTTCTTTGGTGGCCATTATTAGTTGCCTGTTTTTAGTTAAATTTCTTTTTATTTGAACCACTGTAATTTCATCAAAGAATGTGTTTGTAAATTAGGTTCCTTCAAGTGAGGAAAGTTTTCATTTTCAATGAAAATTGAGTCTTAAAGTAGGTATGAGTAAAGTGGTTTTAAAATGGAGGTTCGATTTCAATAGACATATAATGCAAAACTGGACACCGATCTTGTTTCTATTTGAGAGAGCATATTTGCAGTTAACAACATAAATTTAATGGAAAACAGAACATCAGCTGGCATAGGGGGTGTCTCTGTAGTGTAGTGGCTAACATGCTGGACTGTGACAGTGTAGTAAAAGAGTTCAATCTCCAGTCATGCTATTGCATTCACTTTTGGACTAACACCCCTGGGAAAGATATAAACTCCCTTATCTCCACTTCAAGCTATGGGTTAAATATTACTTCTTCTCTGTGTCAAAGATGGCTTTGGCATTAAATAACCCACAAAGGTTGATATGCCATTCAACAAAGAAACCAAACTCAGTGGCATATCCACACACACACACACATGGTCCACTTATGTGTTATATTTATGATATAAATTAGAGTCACTTTATTTTGTTCCATTTTAAAACAATTTTTCTCAAAAATGAAATATTTTTTAAATGAAAATCATCTTTTAAACTGAGTTGATCAACCTATATAAGAAAAAAATAATAAAATAAAAATTAATTGTTTATTTATTTATTTATTGTAGTTTCTGTTGTGAAAGGACTTGTTTCTATGTTTTTAGCATTATGCAAATGTTCGTATAAGAAATTTTTTTTTACACTATACCAGATTTGAGGGCCACGAATGTTGATTTGCCATTAAATGGAGAAACCAAACCAGATATGAAGGAGTGTCATAAAAGGCAGATAAGGTATTGCCTGACGCTTGACTTAGTTCTTTTTTTTTTTTTTTTTTTTTTCTCCTTTAAATTGTCATCACCTTTTTAATCTTCAAGTCACCAAATTTCCGAAGATTAAATTTAGTTTGCATCAACTAACATAGTTCCTGTTGAAATTCGGGTAGCCATCTTGTCGGTCATCCAGTTGTGGGACTCTTAATAAAAAAGGCATGTCTTGTCAGTACAAAGCTTTAATACATTTTGATAATGTAAATAACACGCTGAAGAGAGAAAGGGGGGGGGGAAACCAACAGAGCAACACCAAAGAGAGGTAATCCATCTCTAGAACTCGATTACTTGCTGAACCCTTCTCTGGGCAACACTATATCTAATCGTCTTTCGTATTATTTACTGACGACACCGTCTTTGATATTACTCTCTATACCTTAAGGGTAAAAGAGTTCTACCTCAACCCTCACTATGCCCTTCTTTTATAGATGGCAAAACATGCTGGTCACATGTGATCAATATGCATAAATATTACGGTGCCAGTGCGTACTTATTTTCTTCTTACATTAAAGCTCTGCACACCAAACAAAGATGAGCTCTTTTATGGTGACGATAAGGTAAGTCATTACTGTTTTCATTATCTGATTCAAATTCCTGACTGTCGCGTCTGCGACACAAGCCGCCCCTCATATATTCTCTAGTCCTCGCTAATAAGCTGATCTCCTGCTGCTATTGACAGACAAGTCCATAAATATGTCACCAATTCATAGATGGCTTGTACTCAGTTTAATGACCCTCTCTCAAATAATCCAATTAAAAACCAAAAAAAAAAAAAACCCAACCAGATTACTTACAAATAGATTGGTATGTCTGCCAGGATCAGTATAGCATCTGTGCACCCACTCTCAATGTCACTGCTGCTTAAAATCACTAACTCCTAGGACATCTGAGAAAGCAATACTACAATTGCATCCAAAGTGCTTGTTTTTGTGTTGGATGTAGAAAAAAAGGTAAGCTTGGTCCTGGGATTCTGTTTCCAGAGCAGCACTTCCCCATCATTACACTATAAGGGAAGGGTGATATGAATTTAACAGTGGAATTTTTTTTATCATTTTGTAGTGAGACTAATGTAAGAAACAAAGTTATATGAACAATATTGTTTACTAAGCCGTGTTTTCTTCAGCCAGAGGCATCCTGTGATGTTCCAACTCACAAGGAATGGTCTACTAGATTAACTTGTTAACCTTATGAGGTATCCTGTGAAACCAATAGTTACTTTGTATTTTGTGTGTGTGTATATATATCTACCCAACTCCTCTGATTGAGTCCCCACATAGAGTAATAGCTAAGGTGCTGGACTGTAGCTTCAAAGTAAACAAGTTTGAACCTCAGTCATGCTATTACGTTCATTTTCGAACTAATATCCCTGGGAAATGTATGAACCCCCTTATCCTCCACCTTCAGATGTGGTTTAAATAGTATCACTGCTGTTTTTTTCTGGAAGGATGGCTTTAGCATTAAATAACCCACAAAATTTGATATGTCCTTACACAAAGAAAACAAAATCAAGAAAAACTTCTGCGGAATGTGACAAAAAGTCAGTTTTAAGTGGAGTAATGTTGGTTTGAATTAAGTTTCCTTTCTAGAATTGTTGCTTAATTAAGGCTAACATGTCTTACTATATACCCACAGTTGAAGAGAGACCAGATGGATTCATGCCTTTCTAAAGAACATTAGTGCAAAGTGAAATGTAAACAGGCTCATCCAGGAATTGAACCCTGATTGCCAATTCCATTTCCTTTGATAGTAACTGTTATGCTAATTTCATCTATGTGGTGCATTCAATAAGTTTCCAGACTTTTTTGTACAGGCATTTAAAATTGTCGTAGACTCTTGAAAATTCACTGTTATTGCTATACATCTTATGAGATGACTGACTAATTTTTATGATTTCAGGTTCAAATGAACAGCTACAGCAGCAATTGGAATACACTCTACTAAAACCTGATTGTCACAGCTGGTGAATTTCAAAAATGCAATCTGGACGTGAGGACACTTTAGAAGAATGATAGGCAATAAAATTCTGTTTTAAACTTGGAAAAAATGCCACAGAAACGTAGGGAATGCTTCAGACTGCTTTTGGAGCATCTAGCATGAATCGAACACTAGTTTTTGAGTGGCATAAGAGATTCAAGAGAGACAGGGAGTCTGTGAGGGATGATGAGAGGTGTGGGAGAAGTAAGGAAGTCAATACACCAGAGTTGATTGGCCAAAGGGTTAGGGTTACTATGTTGAGGTTTTAAGGGAGTTCAGGAAGAGATTCCTTGGGGAGAGGCCAGCACTCTTCAAATTGGGTCAGTGGTATTTCTACCAGGACAATGCACCAGTCCACAACTCCATCCTTGTCATAGACTATTTGACTAAGATGGGCATCAAGACAGTTCCTCAGCCTCCCTATAGGCGAGACCTTGCTCCCTGTGACTTTTGGTTATTCCCTAAGCTCAGAGGCTGTTGTTATGAGACAATTGAGGAGATGAAAGAGGCTGTGATGAAGGTCATTGACATGCTCACACAAGAGGACTTCTATGGGGCCTTTCAGAAGTTGCATTGCAGCCGGAGGAGATTACTTCAAAAGGGACTAGAGTTTCATGTGTGTACTATCAATAAAAGTGCCCATACGAAAATTTTATGGTCCTCGTATATGTGTTATACAAAATATTAAACATTTAATTTTATGTTTTCTTATATATTAGTTTTTATTATTCATCTATTTTTTCCTTTTTTTTTTCTTTTTATCCCCGGACTTACATTTTATTTTTTCTTGTTTTCCTTTCCTCTCCATTCCAGTCCAAGCAGCTGGGGCTGTAGAATAAACCAACTGCATCTCTGTAGAGATGTAAGACTCCTCCAATGAGTGTCCTGGATATGACACTAAACTATCTGATGGTGAGGCTTCCCTAATGCCGAAGCTTAGTGGAATGTGGTGTACCCCTTCATTGGCATCACTCCTAGGTCCACTCTGACCTGGAGTAGTAGCACCTGTTAGATCCTTTCTATGTGTCAAATAGAACTGTTTGACATTTAAAATGAGTGCAAACAAATGACTTATGCTAAATTGAATTGTTTGAAATAGAACTATTTGATCATTTAACTGTATGTAAACAAATGGCTGATGTTTAATTGAATTGTTAGTATTAGATAGCAATATTTGAAAAAATTTAACTGTGTGCAAACAAATGCTTAATAGTATATGTATAAAGAGGATTTGGCATTAAAGAACCTACAATGTGTCATAAAACTATTTCCTAGTTGCTTGTGATTGATGAGAGCTTTTTTTTTTTTTTTTTTTTATAAAGATATTTTACTTTTTCTGTAAAAACAAGACATTTTTCAAAAAATAAACTTGTTTATTTCAGCCATCACACTCATTCTTTAAAGTTGGTTTTTACTTTGTTTCAATCTGCTAGTTCTTTGCAGTATTCTATTTTTCTTTGATACTTTTTCCATGTCTATTCTTCTTTTATTTAACCTCTCCCTTCTATAATCTCTTTCTCATATGTGTATGTATGTAATATATCTTTAGCAATCTTACCTGACTACCTACTTATCTGTGAGGTTCATCAAAAGTATTTTTAATTAATTGTTTTTTATTTTTTTATTCTATTTTTTATTTATTTATTTATTTATTTTTTTTTTTTTTGGGATCCAGTTTGCGAGTCACCTCTCAAGAATTACTATGTGTTTTTGTAAAGTTTATATCATCATCATCATATCGCGCTGGTAGTACGGATATCCCTGACCCTCTCTCGCCACTCCTCCCTATCGTTCATCGCCCTAGGTAGGTCTTCAGGACAACATCCCGTATCCTCACATAGCTGCTGAATGTATGTTCGTGCTGGTCGTCCTGCTTTTGCACGGCCATGTGTGGGGGTCCATAAGAGTACATCTCTTATGAGTTCGTCCCTGCTTCTCCAGCAATGTCCTGCATGTCTGGTTCGTCTAACTTGAATAGTTTTCGTGATAGGGGGCAGGTGGCCGTACAGTTGGTGTCTTGTGGGGTGTTGCCGCCAGGACTTGTTCAAGATTGCATATAGCATTCTTGTGTAATTGCCGTCTAGCTTCTTCTCCAGCCGTTTTGTTAGCGTCCATGTAGTGCAGCCATATAGCAGTATCGATGTGACCGCTGCCTGGAAGAAACTGCGTTTCATTTTATCGGTTTGGTCTGATTTTAATGACCCACAGCGCTTCTGAAAGTTTTTCGATAAGTGGTGGTGATTAGATTCTTCTCCACTATGATTGTAAAGCATTATGATTGACAACTGATGATTATCTACTTTTGGTCTTTATTTCAAGGGACAAATCACCACCTTTAAAATGCTTAAACCAGTTTGAGACCGTACAGTGAGATAGTGTCAGTTTATTTTTATTTTTTTTTTTAAATAATACCTCAAAATTGTCGAGATCTCACCACTTACATCTGCCCTTATGACTCATGAAACAAATGGTTCAGCTGAACAATATTGATCATAATACTAAAATTTGACTTTGATGATAAATGGTGTAGGCACAAATCAGAACTTGTCCTAGAAAATGAGACCCATAAAATTCCCTGGGATTTTGAGATACAAACGGATCACCCATTTGTAGCTAGAACACATAGACCTAGTATTCATTAATACTATTTATTATTGTTACCTAGTGGATTGTGCTGTTCCAGTTGACCACAGGGAAAATAAAATAGACGCATTCTTGGATCTTGCTTGAGAACTGAAAAAAAGCTGTGGAACATATCAGATGATCCTGGGCATCTAACTAGCTGTAACTGGATAGAGAAATTCAATGATGATTTGTACTGAAAGGCTCTTGGAAATTAATCAGTTTTCTTCATTTGAAACTCTGTTGGGTATTTGGCATGTTCATCTTTCTGTATCCATAGAACATTATTATTTATGTCATCAATTTATTTTGTCTCATCTAATTTCTCTAAGGTGTGTAATGGGTATGATATAAACCTGTATTTGATAATCAGACTCTAGTCCTGAAATTGGGTGAATGTGGAGTACCCCTTCATTACCCTTACTCTCTGGTCCACTCTGACCTAGAGTGATGGTACCTGGTAGAGTCCTATCAATGGGTCAAATAGAACCATTCAATTTCTTTTTTTTACTAAGGATTATTATTTGTTATTTGAAACTATACAGCTGTGTACAGGTTCTTGGTATTAGGTAGGAATATTTGATTCATAGCATTACTATTATTAAATTGCAATATTTGAAATCATTTAACTGTGTGCAAACAAATAACCTCTGGCTCATTTAAAAATGTTACCTATAAACTATTCCCTGACACACACACACTATATATATATATATATATATATATATATATATATATATATATATATATGATTTGTCATTAAATTACCCACAAGGGTTGATATGCCATAAAACAACCAAACCAAACCCTTTAGGAATACTGGATGTTTGTACTTTCAATGCTTGCCTCATGACCGAAAGGTTCATAGATTGTAAATATGCTGTGCTACCAGTTGTTAGAATTACCCACCATGAAGTACTAACAGTGAAAGGTAGTAGTGACTTGTAGTTAAGAAGCTATTTAACTGATTTCCCTCTATCAGTATATGACACAAGGTTGTTTTATAGTGGATCCATCCACAAATTGAGACTTAGACATGGCTGTTGCAAAAAATGTTTGGTTCTGTTGGCATCCCCCTAGTGGGGCACCTCAGACACCAAGCAATAAACTCAACCTTACAAGTAGGCACAGCCTGGGAGGAAGACCCCCTGTAACCAGGTGATCTTTAACCACTTCCTCTCTAGGCAAGCTGGCAGGAATAATTTGCCTCCAAAAACCTGGTCTGTTTTAGACACATCTTTGGAATTGTCCATTTCCAATGGGTTGTGTATATGTCTATATCATTCTCAAAATAGACTCTTAACATTCATTATTTAACAATATAGACTATAAAAGTAACTTTTAAAACAGGTAAGGATTATGTTAGGTCACATGATTGGAGAACATATTGATGCCTCAATCCTAATCTTTTGTTAGCTCTGTTAGTGGGGATTAGAATAGACTGAACTATATGTGCTGCAGAGGGGTAAGATTACCCCCCAACACACAGAAAGGGTTGTCCTAGATATGTAAAACTATACAACTTGATGGAAATAGTTCTGTTTAAAAATTGTATTCAATAGGACCCCAAGGCATAAAATAACTCTAGGTGGGTTGGCATGCCATTCAAAATTAGTCATTCATTGATAAAATACGACTTTGTTAAAAAGAAAAAAATCTTACAGTTACCCCAAAAATGTAAATATGAATGTACAATATACATGATTTCTTAATCTCTGGAAATAAAATAGTCTAAGACAGGTTGACATGCCTTTAAAATAAATTGGTTGACCAACACTGTATAACAAATGTTGATGTTAGATTTTCAATCTGGCTGTCAGAAATTTAAAAAAAATATAACTCCTCATCTATTATAATTTACACATACTAGTACTTGTTAGACACAAATCTCTATTGTAATTAAGTCTAGAAAAATATATGTTTAAGCTTTGCCTTTGCCTCCACCCAATCCTTACACATCCAAGCCAATTATATTTACAAGTTTTATATTTTAGCTGTCACCTTCATTTTGTCTTACATAAAGGTCACTTAGTAAAGGTCTTGTCATTTTTCTTTCTCGTTCAGACGATGCAATAAAAACAATTGGCTAGTGGCCAACATATCTGGACAATGAGTTGTTGACCTCTGCAAGTTTTTCAACTCTTGAGAAATCTCCACCTGTTTGATTCCCTTAGATGCAAATCTAATCTAACTGAGCTTAATAAACTTTCTTATCCAACCTCCATCCAAATTTGACAATGTTACCTGGAAAAGATGTTTGCTTTCACTTAAACATATTGATGTTAACAAGGTCGGCTCATGTTCAGTTATGTTGATCCATGTGACAATAAGTTTTGTTGTTTATACAGCTTAATGACAACTGTACTCACTCTGTAGATATAAAATCTGCAATTGCAAAATTATTCCACTTTTTAGATCAGATATTATTATTAACCATTAGCCTGGATGAGAATGATTGCATTTCACATAGCACTAATACCCTTGGGAAAAGTATGAATCCAATTATTCTCCCTCCAGTTATGGGTAAATAGTAGGACAGACTGATTTCTTCAGCCTTGATGAGGCAACTAGTAAAAGAGAAGGAAAATCCTGAATAAACCCTGTTAAACTCCACTTAAAAATTGACCTTGTGCATATCCAGCCCGAGTGGAGGGGTTGGTAAATAGGATTAACCATAAATAAATTTGTTTTATTGTCAAGGGCAATTGTAAAATCTTTTGTAGTTTGCAATAAATCTTTATTTTTATTTCACTTAACCGTCATCAAAGTCTGCCAACAGTACAGATACCTTTAATTCTCTTGGCATCCATTCCTAATGCCCATGACTTTTGAAAAATTCTCTAGATATCATCCAGTGTCTGCTCAGAGCTGATGAACGTAAGTTTTTGCTGGTCCATTGGAAGACATCACTTATGAGTTTGTCCTTACTTTACCAGATGTGTCAAGTATGTCTTCCTCACCATTCTTGGATGGTTTGCAAGATAAGAGGTAAGCGATCATACAACTGCAGTTTTGTAGGATGCTGCTTCCAGGAATTTTTCTAAACATTCAGCATTCTTGTGTAGTTTTTCATTGGCTTTTTCTCCTAGTGTTTTGTTTGGTGAAATGGTGCAACCATATAGTTGTACTGACTCAACTACAGCTTGGAAGAATTCCTGTTTTATCAGATATCAGATTTCGATATGGGTGTTAATCTGACAATAGGAGTTGAAGATTTTTTTTGTCTATTATTTAGCCTAATATATATAAATTTAATTTAAAAAAATTTTTTTTTTTTTTTTTTTTAGTCAAAGTGTATCCTGATCACAGAATTTCTGCCACTTGAATGATATCACATTATAATATTGGATTAGAATTCTGGTGAGACATCTCAGGATGAACATTTAATAAGTAAAGCTTATAAAAAATTCAGTATTTTATGCATACACTCATTCAAATTCACTGGGTCTGGGGAAATTTTTTCTTGTAAATTTTTAGGATTTGAACTAATTAGACCCACAAACTCACTGCAAATTTTTTGGGGTGGGGGTGTTGGTTTAGTTATGATTGTTTAATAGCATATTAACCTTCATAGGTTATTTCAAACCAAAGCCATCCTTGAAGAAGAACAGAAGTGATACTATTTAACCCGTAGAGGGGTGTATAATGGGGGTTAATACCTTTTCACTGGTATTTGTCTGAAAGGGAATATAATAGTGTAACTGGAGTTTGGACTCCCTCACTTCAAGGCTGCAGTTCTAATACTGTAGCCATTACATCATGCGGGCTACCCACACTTGTACTTTTCAAAAAAGAAAAAAATTATTTTACATTTTATACTGGGGATGTACTTTCACATTCTTATTCAATATTGAATGATTACCCATTTCTGGAATAAATATTATAAAAATAAACCTTCATCAGAAATGCAAAGGAAGAAAATCAAAATAATTCGACCTGTCTGATTATGTCTTTTCCAACACTAATTGTTCCTGAAATAGGTGATCATTCTACATCAAATTAAAATCGGAAAGTAAACCACCCCCTATAAAGTATAAAACAAATATATTTATGTTTGTGTGTGAGTATAATTTAAAAAAAAAATTGCTATGTGTTTGGGGGTCTAATTAGTTCAAACCACAAAAGAAATTGCTTGTAATTTTTGTTTTTTTTCTCCCACTGAACTTTAACGGTGCATATGTAGAAGTTTTACTAAAAATTCACTTGTGAGAGAAGGGAGGGGAAGAAAGCTTGAATAAACGAAAAAAATATATCCTTTGACTTAAAGAAAAAACAAACAAACAAAAAACTTCATTTGAAAGATGCCCACTTGGAGGGGTTACTGTGATACGTGGGTTGGACAAACCTGTATCGTCATAACTCAAAATAGTGATAACAAATAAAACAATTTAAAGGTGAACTACTTACTTGGAGATGGTTAATGGCAAAATGCCAGATTATCAAGTGGCTCTTGTCTGTAGGGATATTATGATTCTATGGTAAATCTGGTTAGGCCGAAGACCTTTGACCATGCCTACAACTTTCACAAGACTCTATGTGAATTGGTGTTGTTGGTGACATATTGACATAATTGAAACTTTCTATCAGAATAATGCTGGTCAAATTTACTCTTGACATATTGGAGTGAATGTGCATCAGTTTGGAGACGGTTTCATGACTTTACCACTTAACACGTAAAGATGTTCGGCCTGAGATTTATATTGAGTCTGAGTTTCTTCGGATTGAATGTATGACCTTGAATAGTGCCATTGCTTTCCATGACAATGCATTGTCAATAGTTGTAGAATCGAAGGATGTACTTAAGACCTGCCCCCAACAAAAAATATAGCCACATGAGTATCCTGAGTATGACACTAAACTGGATCTGGTTGGTAGGAAAACCTCCTCACTGCTATTACTCCCGAGCCCACTCTGACCTAGAATAGTAGTACCTGTTAGGGTCTCATCCATGGGCCAAATAAGTTTGTTTAAAAGTTATTTGTATTTGATTGGATCATATACCAAAAACGTTAAGTAACAATTACACAAAAATGTAAATATGAACATATAATTTCCTAACCTTTAGGCATAAAATAACCCTAGATGTGTTTACATGGCCTTAAAATCAATTACTGAATTTGAACCTTAGCTGGGGACCTTACTAGGTATTAACACTCGAGGTCATAGTGGATCTGGGAATAATGGCAATGAAGGGGGTGACCCATACTTCTCAGAACTGGAGCCTCACCACCGGATGTAATTTAGTGTCATATCCAAGACCTAATTAGAAAAGTTCCATTGAGAATTACCACAATTGTTAAATCATCTTAGATTATTGTATGAACATCAAGACTTGAAGCTAATCCTATTGGTCTTAACTATAAAAATATCCACCTATTTTAATAGAGTATGAACAGTTGAAACCATTTAACTATGTGCAAACAATAAATAGCAGTACCTGAAACTTTTTAACTGTGTACAAACAAATGAGCTCTGACAGTTTAAAAATGATACCTATAAACTATTCACTTACAAATCATATATAAATAGGATTCGGCATTAAATGACCTAGAAGGGTTGATATGCCATAAAACATAACCAAATCTGAATTCAAACTAGTTTTATTCCACTAAAAATTGACCTTACGTCAAATCCTGCCTATGGCTGAGGAGTTGGCCTCAAATACAGGATGTTTTAAACTCGCGTCCCCTTTCGGTTTTGTTAGCCTAATTCCACATCCCAGCTGCTTTATTAAATATATATTCCCTCAACCCTTCCACCACAGGCAAGATGTGTGACACAAGGTCAATTTTTAAGCAGACTTTAACAGGGTTGCATTCAGTATTCCTTCTCCTAGACTAGTTGCCATATGTTTGTACCAACCCCTCCATATGAGCAGGATGTGACACAAGGTCAATTTTGAACTGATCTTTGATTCCATTACATGTAACAATAACTGTTTATTAAGCATACCTCCTTCATCAAGACAGCAACAACAAACATGGCACAAACAAATTGAGAGACAAAATAGAGGTTGAGATATAGCTGTGATTAAAGGGTTCTGTTCATTGTCATTGTAGAAATGGTCTGAGTGAGTTATAATATAGAAAAAAATTACAAAAAAATATTTGTAGGTGAGTCAAAATTAATAATGATGACAATGCTTCATCTGGGATATATATATATATATATATATATATATATATATATATATATATATATATATATATATATATATATATATATCAATGACATCAGTATATCATAATAGGTTTGAACTTGTAGCCAATACTTTTTGTTGCAACATTCAGATAAAATCTTTACTAAACAAATATATATTGATGCTGACATTCCATATGGGATGGCTTATTTGGCAAATTTTTGTTTTGTCAATTTGCAAGACATATTAGTGCCATCTAATGCCAGTAGATGGCGATACTGTATTGCCTCCATTATTTTAGCTTTTGCCTATCTCATTATTGGCATATTATAGCTCTTTTTCTTTTTCTTGTTCTGCTTCTTGTACAAGCAGTATTGATTCTGAACGATCCAAGAAGCATAAAATGATTCTTAGTGATGAGAGCATAAGAAATTTGCCACAGTAATTCAAGCAGCTAAAATAAAATCAGTTGGAAAGAATTACTGTACTGTAAACATACTATATGTGATCATTGGTCATATTTTTCTTTTTATTGCTTGCGTTAAATTGAGGAGAATTCAAACTACCAAATCAATTAAAGTAAAAGTAAGACTCTAGAAATGTCTTTAATCTCCTGGTGAAACTCACTCATATACTTTTCTGACTTGATAGATTGACATGCTGTTAAGATCAATCAAGGGTTATTTTATGCCGAGAGGTGAGGGAATTGCGTTCTTTTTTCTTAAGAGTTTTTGTACACTGTTATGTGATATCAAATGTTTGTATCCAATACAAATACACAGTTGTCTTGTTTCAAGTAACTTAATGAATAATTATTCTCAATACAAATAAATTACTGTTATATAAAAGGTCATCAACAGCTGATATTAAACGCCATCCAATAAAGTCTGGTAGTATTGTGAGATACTGCTGGGGCACCCTGGGTTAGTGGTAATGATGCTTCGGCCCTGAAACCATGCCTGAACCCAGGGTCATCATCTGATGAAGACTTTACTGGAAGCAAAACTGCTTCTTTGGCGGCAGTTTTTGTATATAATTTTTATGTCATATGAACTTTTCAGCCCACCGTTGTTCTTCATACCAATTTAAAAAAAAAAAAAAATGGTATCAAGAACAAGGGTGAGCTGAAAAGTTCATATGACATCATATCAGCTGTTGATGACCTTTTTGACTTATGGAATGCAAGCACTGCAACACTGATGGAAGAAGTATTTGGATAGCAAAGGGGACTGTTGAAGAATAAACCTAATTTGGTCACATTCCACAAGAGTATCATGGTCAGCCTACTAACTTTTCCACCAACTCCCATATTCCATCTAATTCTAAAGATTTTTAATATTAGATAGAATATGAGAGTAATAATAATCATTTTTAAGCAATTATAGCTTAAAGTAACTATTTCTAATAATAATTTTTACATAATTATAGTTTCAAATAATTATTCCTATTTAATAACAATCCTTTTATTTACACACAGTTATATGATTCCTATCTAATACTTATAATTTTCAAGCATATCTATTCAATCCTGAGATTGCCCAGTTGGCTGGGGCTGTAGAATACACTGACTGCTTCTCTGCAGAGGGGTAAGACCCCCCCCCCAACGAGTGTCCTGGATATGACACTAAACAATCTGATGGTGAGGTTCCAGCAATGCTGGAGCTTTGGGGAATGTGGAGTACCCCTTCATTGCCATTGCTCCCAGGTCCATTCTGGCCTGGAGTGGTAGCACCTGAGAGGGTTTTATCTATGGGTTTAATAGAACTAACAGCATTCTTATGCTAAACTGAATTGTTTGAGTAAACTGAATAGCTTGAAATAGAAATGTTTTTGACAATTAAACCGTACTTATGCTAAACTGAATTGTTTTAAATAGAACAGTTTTACATAAAAATGGATTTGGCGTTAAATAACCTACAAAGGTTGATATGCCATAAAACCCAACAAACCAAACCAATCAATCCTGAGATGGAATTCTATCAGGTACAATCACCCTGGGTCAGTGACCTAAGAGTAATGGCAATGAAGGGGTGATTCCACACTTTTTGGTGTTCCAGGTGCAGTTTTGTGTCATACCTTGGACATCATTATGTATGTGTCTTGCATCTCTGCTGGCGAGACAGTCAGTATATTTTAGGCCCTAGACCTAGGACATATTTTTTATTTATTTATTTTTTTTTTTAGTGGGGGATGCCTTGCATTTCTGCTCAGAATGCTGTCAGTATATTTTATGCCCTAGACCTAGGACTTTTTTTTTTTTTTGTGTGGTGGTAGGGGGACATATTGCATTTCTGCTGTAGATACAGTCCGTATATTTTATGCCCTAGACCAAGGACATTTTTTTTTTTTTTTAATTTGTGGTGGTAGGGGGACATTTTGCATTTCTGCTGGAGATACAGTCCATATATTTTAGGCTCTGCTGGCAAATCACAAAGAAAAAGAGGGATAGAAAACTAAAGAATGAAAAGAAATGAATATAGAATCTGAGTGAAATAAAACAAAAAGTAAAAACCAGCTTTAAAAATTGTGTAATGGCTGAAATAAATAAATTAGTTTTTGTTCTTTGAAAAATTTCTGTACTTGTATTTACATGAAATAAAGTAAATATCTTTTAAGAAAAAAAAAATAAATAGAAAAAAAATCTCTTATCCATTGCTAACATCTAGGAAATGGTTTTAAAATGATTTTCTTCTCAAATTGTGGAAAAAAGAAAAATAAGTCCATTTTGAATTGACTGAAAAGAAAACCCAAACAAAATATCAAACATTTACTTTCTTTAAGATGTACACAGACTAGCCTGAATGTACATCTGTAACAATATGCAAATTTGCATCTATAACAATATGCATATACATAATTCATTTGAGGCCAAAGTATTTTTTAAGAAAATCATTTATTTGATCCTTGAAGAAATCTCTCTACCTTTCTATTTTGTCTGAGTTAAAAGTATAAGACTAACCTGAAGTCAAACTTTTCTCATTCCCCAATGATAGCTGCATTGAAAAATAAGGTCTAAAAAAGGTTGTCTTTGGGTTACCCTTACCACAACTTAAACATTGGGTACATAGTCATTGTGTATTGCTTAACGAGCCTGATTACATATTTATCCAACCTCTTCTCCATTGGCAGGATGCCAAGTGAGGTCAATTTTTAAGTGGAATACAGCTAGTTTGAATTCACTTTTCTTTCTAGACTCATTATCTTACCAAAGCTAAAGAGATCAGTCTGTCCTACTATTTATCCATAGCTAGAGGTAGGAAGAAGAGATGAATTCATGCCTTTTTATGAGGGCATTAGTGTAAAGTTGAAATGTAAATGGTCTCCTCCTGGATTTGAACTCTAGGCAGTCTTAATGGACATTTACTTCAAGGGACAAAACACCACTCTTCACATTTGTATTCTGGGTATGGCACTAAAGGTGCAGCTGGTGATGAGGCTCTGTGGAGTATGGCATTACCTTTTTGTTGTTCGTACTCCTGGGTCCAATCTATCCAAACATTGAAATTCTTGTAAGGGTCCTATCTATGCTGCAGATATATATTTGATGGTCAGCTGAAAAGTTCATTGGCTGACCCAGATATTCTGATAGAATGTGACCAGACGGGGTTTAGTTTTTCAGTATAGTCTCTTTTACAGTTTGTACATTTCTTTCATTAGTGTTTCAGTACTTGGATTCCATTGGTAAAAAGTTATCAACAATAGATCTGATGTCATATAAACTTTTCATCCCACTTTATATCTTCCTTAGCACTGAGTATATCAATAAGGATAAAAGCTGAGTTCACTAAACAGTTTTTTTATGAAAGCCCCTCCAACTTTTTAGTTTAAGTTTATACTTGAGATATATAATTTTTTTTTTTTTTTTTTTTTTTTTTTTCATACACCTCAAGCATGTTACTATTTCTTGCCCTTTTGTAATAACTGTTAAACACATCTCTGAAGTTGAAATTCTCAGTATTGTCACTTGTCTTGGCATCATTAAACTTCTCTCTATGTCTTTGGTGCTGTCTTTCATGGCGGAAGCCTCAAGCAGATTGTCCACCTTTTTAGTGGTCATTCTGGTCAGTTTCCTGTTGTTAGCCAGAGTATTTGAAGTGCTAATAATGTCCATCCATTGTCCTTGTCCGATGATGACTGCTTCCATAATTAAGTGACCCTCTAGTCCAACTGTTGCATGTTTAGAATATAGTTGGTTTGCTTTGAGGTGAGTAGAAATTCTTAGTGTTGAAGTTTGACAGCAAATCTGGACAATGGTGAATGATATATTAAGTTTCTTTTAATTCTTTGTAGATAAAGATTACTTTGGGGCATAAATTGAATGTATTAGATCTGAGTGATTGGCTGCTTGTATCCAGATTTCATAGGTTAAGTAGGAAAAGGAAAAACTCCTTTTGTTTTGTTTTCCATCCTTGTTGCTTATTTTCATTTATTTCTTTTCAGTATTCTCACTTTCTCCCTTTGTTATGTATAAGTTCCTCTCTCTCTTCATTATTCTTTTTCTCTTTCTTTGTTATTCTTTTTCTCTCTCCCTCTTCATTATTCTCTCTTTCATTATTATATCTCCCCTTCTCTCTCTCTCTTTGTTATTCTCTCCCCCTCTCTCTTCAGTATTTTCCTCCTCTCTCTCTTCAGTATTTTCCTCCTCTCTCTCTTTTCACTATTCCCCCTCTCTCTTTTCACTATTCCCCCCTCTCTCTTCACTATTCCCTCTCTCTCTCTCACTTGTATCCTGGGTATGACATTAAACTATGTCTGATGGAGCTCTTATCTTGGAGTCTGGGGAATGTGGAGTAACCTTTCATTACCATTACTCCCTGGTCCATTTTCACTTTCAATACCTGTTAGGGTCCCATCCATGGGTAAAATCATCATCATGTTGTGCCGCCTGCATGGATATCCCTGACCCTCTCTCGCCACTCCTCCCTATCATTCATTGCTTCTGGTAGGTCCTCAGGGCTACATCTCGTATCCTCACAGAGCTGCTGTATGTAGGTTTGAGCTGGTCATCCTGCTTTTGCTCAGCCATATGAGGGGGTCCATAGGAGATCATCACTTATGAGCTTGTCCCTGCTTCTCCAGCAGTGTCCTGTGTGTCTGGTTTGTCTAACTTTGATAGTTTTCGAGAGGGGAGGTAGGTGGCCGTACAGTTGGTGCTTTGTTGGGTGTTGCCTCCAGGACTTGTTCAAAATTGCTCGCAGCATTCTTGTGTAGTTGCCGTCAAGCTTTTTCTCCATACGTTTAAAATAGAACTATTTAATCATTTTCTCTTCTTGAAACCATGTAATTGTGTGCAAACAAATGGTCTCTGGCTCATTTAAAACTTTACCTGGAAACTATTTGCTTACAAATCATATATATAGAATAAGATTTGGCATTAAATACCTCACGAGGGTTGATATGCTATAAAATATAACCCACTAACTATTCTTTTTCTCTCATTCTCTTTTCTCCCCCCCCTCTCTTCACTTTAGTTTTTCCTCTTTCTCAATCTTAAATCTTTTTTACTATAATTGACTAAGCGAAGTTATTACTGTTATATTTGCCTTTTGCTTTGATAAAATCAGTTTATGAAAATGACATGGGCAAATATTTTAAAACTGAGTTTTGACTAATGCTATGGTAATTTTGATCTGCTGATAAATTTTCAGTTGCAAAAAAAAAGTTGGCATATATTTTTCATTTTCCAAGGAAACTTGTTTATACAGGATTTGGCGTTTCTGATATATCACACAAATAGCCAGAATGTTTTCTCACTCTTTGGAATATACAGTGTGTATTATATTTTAATATCCTTAAATGTTGTCTAGTTATTTTAGAAAAAAATTCTCCATATCATTTCTGATTCTCAGTTATATTCTTGTAAAAATGGTATAATGTTAGACTTTGAAGAAATCTTTGTCTTTTGTCTATTTTAAAATGGACACTTTTGTTCCATTTCTTGAAAGTTGCTATATTTCTATTTTATCTGAATGTGTTTACAAATAAATTTATTTCTAGTGTATCTAGTGATTTTGTTTGGTTTGGTTTCTTTGTTTAATGGCATATCAACCTTTGTAGGTTATTTAATACCAAAGCCATTCTCTTAGAAGAACTGTAGTGGTACTATTTAACCCATAGCTGGGAGAATAAGGGGGTTCATACCTTTCCCAAGGGTATAGAGATTTTGTTCTTTAAACATATCTTTTCTTTTCTCATCTATTTTTTTTTTTTTTTTTTTTTTTACACACTGAATCTTTGGTCAGCAATTATTCCCTATCTTTATGATGATGATGAAGTCTAGCAATACTAGTTTCTATATGCAGGTAATCTGTGGAAGAAGGGTCCATACTATAGCTCCTATCAAACATGTTTAGGCTTTAGAATATAAAGCTGTTACTCTCAGAATCAATCTTGAGGGGTCCAATTACAATTCATGCATTTCCTTTTTTCAGTCCCATATTTTATTGGATTAGGAGAGAGTCCCTTTGGAAGAGTGGCTGACATGCTAGACTGTGACATCATAGTGAGTTCAATCTCCAGTCATGCTATTATGTTCATTTTCAGACTAATACCTTTATATCCACATCTAAGAGTTAAATATTACCCAGTCGGCTAGGGCTGTAGAATACACCGACTGTACCTCTGCAGATGGGTAATACTCCTCCAATGTGTGTCTTAGATATAACACTAAATAATCTGATGGTGAAGTTCCAGTAATACTGGAGCTTTGGGGAATGTGGAGTACCCCTTCATTGCCATTGCTCCCAAGTCCATTCTGGCCCTGAGTGGTCGCACCTGATAGGGCCCTATCTATGGGTCAAATAGAACTAAACTGTGTACTCATGCTAAACTGATTTGTTTGAAATAGAACTGTTTTGAAATTTAACTGTGTGTAAACAAAAACTATACTTACACTAAATTAAATGGTTTGAAATAGAACTGTTTGACTAAACTGAATAACTTGAAATGGGAATGTTTTTGACAATTACACTGCATACTTATGCTAAACTGAATTTGACCCCATAGATGGGACCCTTACAGGTACTACTATTCTGGGTCAGAGTGGAAATGGGAGTAATGGCAATGAAAGTGTACTCAGTATTCTCCAAAGAGCCTCATCATCACATAGCTTAGTGTCATATTCAGAATACTCGTTGGAGGGGAAGGGTTTTACTTCTCTGCAGAGATGCAGTCAGAAAATTCTACAGTTAGAGTTGAGCAGGTTTGAAAGAATTTAAATTTCTGATCAAAACTTGTGTTGAAATTTGACCCGTGTTTGATTTGGTCTTATGGCATATCAGCCATTGTTGATTGTTTAATCCCAAATCCTGTTTTTACATATAAATTAGATATGGTTTGTAAACACATTTTGTACACAGTTAAATGTTCAAACTGTGGTATGATAGACTTTTTAGTTGTTTTGTTGGAGTCTGGTGAAAACAACATAATTTAAAATAACATGTTGTTTCTAATATTCTGGCATGCAGAGTGTTTTTTCACTTAGGTGTATGGTTTTGGTGGGTGCATTTGATCACCAGGCATTTCATAGGTAATGGGTTAATTTTGGTTTTCATTGCAAATATAGTCATAAAAATATTTTTGCATAATTATCAAAGCAGGTTCTAGATTACATTTTTTCTCTTTTTTAAAAATCTTTTTCTCATGTCATTCAAAATTACTTCAGTAACACTGATGGATAAAATTTGGTTGTTATTGGTGCACCCGGTAGTTTAGGAGTTAGATATGCATAAAGAGTTGTTTCAAATATCAGTTGCATTCTTTTTTTTTTTTCATACATTGTTTTTAGTTGGTTGGTTGGTTTTGAAACATCAACCTTTATTGGGTTATTTGAAACTAAAGTTCTTTTTGCTTTTTGCCAGCTGTTTTATGGTTTCAAGTAACTAATGATAATTTGTAAACAATTATAGCTTCAATTAAATATTCTTAATGCAAATAATTTGTACATACTTATACCATTTCAAGTATTATAGTTTTATAATTAAATAATTTCATAAATAAAATATAAATATATGAATATTAAAAAAAGTTATAAGATATTAAAATAAATATATAAATTAATAATAATTTTGTATATGAAAAAAAACAGAACAAAAAAGTTCTAAATTTTCATTTAAATGAGAAAGATGAATTTTTTTTTTTCCTTTACAAAAAAGGAAATGTTTCAAGATTGAATGGTAAAAAAGATGGCAGGATAAAAAGAAGTTAAAATTGCACTAATGAAATAAATCTTATGCAATCACTTGTCAGATGTTCTCAGAATCAAAGTAAAGATCACAAATCCTTCAATACTGATTTATATAAAAATAATCGATTACCTTCTTGTTGTTGGGGGTGTCCTTATGGTGTAATGGTTAAAGCAATAGATTGCGGAATCATAGTAAGCAAGTTTGAACTCCACTTGAGCTATTGTGTTCACTTTGGACTGATACCCTTGGGAAAGGCATGAACCCCTTTTTCCTTCCACTTATGGGTTAAATAGTACCAGTACTGTTGTTCTAGAAGGACGCTTTTGGCATTACCTAACCTACAAAGGTTGATATCAAGAAACCAACTTTTTGTTGTCTTTCATAATGTTTTACGTTTTTACATAAATTTCACAAAGCAGATATTAGTAAAAAATATTTGTATTTCTTCAATTGTTGGTAGGGCTTAGAATATGCTGACTTGGAGGGGAAGTCATTCCCTATTAAAGGTGTCCTGCATTTGATCTTAAGTCTCCAGTTCTAGAGATTTGGGTTGAGTGTAGTACTCTTTCATTGCCACTACTCAAAGATTCACTCTGACCTGGAGTGGTAATATTCATTAGGGTCCCATCTATGGTTTCCTAGATCTGTTTAAAAATTATTTGTATTTAATGGGATCCTATACAAGAATAAAAACTCTTAAGAATCAATTGCACAAATGTAATTATGAATGTATAATAAATGTAATTCCCTAACCTCTAGGCATAAATTAACCTCAGACCAGTTGATATGCCTTTAAAATCAATCAAATAAAGAATTTTAGAAGTAAACATAACTATGTTTATAGTTATTTGTTAAATTCACTTTAGTTTGGCACAAGAGCATTAAAGTGGGGTACCCAATGAGGCTTAAACTTACTACACAATTTGATTAGTATATGAATTTAATCATACAAGACATATGTTCATTTGTATTTAATTTTTAAATTATAATTAATACTTAGTCCATTAATTTCAGAAGTTGATGATTATATGGATGATTATAGTGTTAGATGTAAGAGATCACTATTTTTATTTAAAAAAAAAAAAATGGATAGCTTACATCATAATGATCTAATTATGGTATGTTACTACAAAAATGGTATATTAGATTTTTTTTTTTTTTTTTTTTTCAAGCATTTTTATACTAAGTTAAAAGGTACCTTAAGAGAATAAAATAATTTCCAATTCAATTTGCAAGTTAAACACAGGCCCTTGACAGATATTATTTTTATGTTCACGCCTAACATCATAATTTCTCCGTAGACAACTATTAAATACCGATTTGAGATTAGTTCCATTATTTATCTATATGGAATTTGATTAATATAAATGCTTACAGTATATCATAAGCTTAATAAAATAAGATAAAATTTAAAAACATCTACTGAAAGTAGGATAGAGAAATCTTAAATGTTTTCATTTATATATATATATATATATCATCCACTGACAGACTGTTTCGTTGTATCACAACTGTTCAGTGTGGCCAGACAGGTAGGGTGCTTCAACCCGTCCAACTTTACATTAGACTTAGTATCATACTGCTCAGCCATCAGTCAACATACGTCGGCTTGGGAGTTATAAGGCATTATGTAGTAGCTTTTGTTTGTTTGCATTTTGCCTTACTGGATACCAGAGTATTCAATTCATTTGAAGAGCTTTGCATTATGCGAGTGGCAGCCATTAATTCCTTTGCCAGAGTGGTCAACCCACACCTGAGGGGGGAGCATGTATATTGTCATCCATAGACAGGCCGTTTCGTTGTATCAGAACTCTTTAGTGTAGCTTGATAGGTTGGGCACGTCCAGCTTAGACTGAAACCCGCTCAACTTTGTTAGACTTATATATATGATTAAATAAAATAGAATCCTTGTTTTGGAGTTTATTTTTTCTTTCAAGAGTCCTTACGTTTTCTTGTTGTTACAATGTTGAAATTTGTTAATTTCTCCAAAGGAGCTATTTGTGTTATACCGGGTACTTTTGGTTCTTGTCAGAACCATATATATATATATATATGTGTGTGTGTGTATATGAGGTTTCCATCAGTCAGTTTTGTGACCCATCAAACAACCTGATGGGGAGAGTCCTTCATGATTTGATTGTTGTTAGCAAATTCTAATTCCTGTCACACTGTTACATTCACTTTAGGACTAATACCCTTTGGAAAGGTATGAAACTCCTTATCCTCCTAGCTATGGGTTAAATAGTACCCCTACTTGTCTTCTACAAGGCTTTTTTTGGCTTTGAATAACCTCTAAAGGTTAATATGCCATGAAACAAAAAGAACAGAAACCTCCTGATACTGTTTTTTTTTTTTTTTTTTTAAGAATATTTTTCACAAGATAGTTTTTCTAAGTTATATAAGATTAAGATTTTAATTTTATAAGTTTGTCGACCATAGTCGAGGATGAACCAAAGGCTTCCTTTTCAATAGCTACTATACTGAGGTGTAGTGGAGGATGCTACTCCTTTCCCTAGATTGCTCTATTTACCCTCGATCCATATCTTATAATGCTGAGTGTTAAGCAGCAAGTACCATTTTTTGAGTCTTTGGTATGACTCAACCTTGGATTGAACCCTGGTCTTCTGAAACATTGATGAATACATTAACCGTTATGCCAATGGGCTGCTTTTTGTTTTTATATATATATATATATATATATATATATATATATAATGTCTCATTCAAAAATAGATTATTTATGGATACCCTGCATATAATCTTAAAATGTTTTACACTTTCTCTTTAAGTTAAATTTCTGCACAAGTGCCCTATTTGACATATATTAATTTTTTTCTAATGAAGATTTTTAGTTGCTTCTTATACACTTTTTTTTTTTTTTTTTTTACATTGTAGTTCTTCCTTACTGAAATACATTTTTGATTAATTTTTTTTGCATTTTTTTTTTTTTTTTTGGTTTTACATTGTCATTGAAAGATTTTTCATTAAAAAAAATTGTATTTTCCATTCTTGCTCCTTACAATTTTTTTCTCTACAAATATCTTTGTACTTAGCCAAGAATTTGTTGATGCACCAAAATATATGATGTAACCAATATCGAGTCACAAGTCCTCAGTGTCACCAACAAAATCCCATTGGATAAAACTTTTAATTTTGACATAATACCCAGATTTACTTTTGGCTTCTTATATTATCTGTACTTTGTTATATACTAAATATAGACAATGAAAGCAATATAAATACATTGGTTTTGATGATTCACATACAGATAGTGAAGAAATTAATCTGATAAATCTAAGAACAGCCTGAATGTAAGATAATATCACTCTTTAGTTAGAGTAAAAGAAATAAACTTATATTCATTATGATGAACATGAACTAGGGCCCTATCTATTGGTTAAATAAAACTAACAGCATACTAATGCTAAACTGAATTGTTTGACTGAACTGAATAGCTTGAAATAGAAATGTTTTTGACAATTAAACCGTACTTACATTTAAACTGCGTGCTTATGCTAAACTGAATTATTTGAAATAGAACTGTTTTTTGACATTGAATTTATATTTACACTAAAATTAATTGTTTAGCATAAAACTGTTTTGACATTTAACTGTGTACAAATAAAATCTGTACTTATACTAAACTGAATTAGCGGAATTAGAATTGCTTGACTAAACTGAATAGTTTGAAATAGAAATGTTTTTGACAAACTGTACTCATGCTAAACTGGATTGTTTGAAATAGAACTGATTATTTACATAAAAATGAATTTGGCATTAAATAACCTACAAAGGTTGATATGCAATAAAACTCAACCATCCATCCATCCTCACTGAGATGTGTTCAAAAAGTATAAAACGTAAAACCCTATTTCCCAATACAGAAATGCACAATAGATGAAATGTTAAATTTCTTGATTATAGTGCTGTTGGCATTCAACATCAATCCTATGAGTTTTTTATTGGTCAAAGCACCCTTGTAATTCTTTTTTGATATGTAAACTGCACTACCATTTTTCTTTTAATGTCTTTCATATCTGTAAATCTTAGCCATTAGAATTTTCATTTCAGGAAACAAAAAAGTTACATGGAGCTAGGGGGGAGTAGAGGATGGAATAAAAAAAAAACAAAGGCTTTTGAAATGCTCTTGTTATGGTGATTAAGAAGGACCCCACAATATCCATAAGAAAGGACTTTGATAACTGAAAGTCCACAAGAAAACATTGAGGACAGCAACTCCCTTGATTATGCAATATGGAGGCATTTTAGAAAATAAAACAAATTCTACTTCCCATCTAAATATTGGTTTGCTTAAGACTGTTATTGAGGAGGAATGGAATAAAATGCCTAAAGAATTTATTTTGAAGGCATGAAAATCATTTCAAAGGCATGTTGATACAATAATTGATAACAATTACAGCCATATTGAGTAAATTTACTGTTTTGTGTCTACCTTCTTATTTTGTAGTTTATTTTTTTTAAATTAAAATAATCCTTTTTTATAATAGGCATTTATTATTATACTAGAATATTCCTAATTTTGCTTCCACACTTTGTGTGTGTGTGTGTGTGTGTGTATATATATATATATATATGGTCAGAGCAATCCTGAAGAGCCAGTTGGTGAAACCTCACTGTTGGCCATGGAATTATTTTCATAATATTAGCTCTATCTCATATATTGAGCCTTTTTTTTAAAATTTTTTTATATTTTACCTTGGGTAATTCTGTTGGTGTTCTTTCTTTTGACTAGATATACCTGCAGCTTGATTTTTTTTTTTTTTTGAGTAGCATATGTTTTTCGTCTTACTGAATTTTTTTTTCTTTTAATGAATTTTTTTCCCTGATATCAATTTGTAGAATTTGCAAAGTGGGCAATCTTTATTTTTTTTTTACACCAACAGAATTATAGATTAGATATAAAAATTAAAAAATATATATTACTTTGTGACTTTTTTTTTTTTTTTCATTGTTATTCCTCTTGTGCACAGATACACCACTCTGATTTTCTGCAGATGAATGTGGAAATAATATTAGAAAGATATCAACCATGTATTATATGTGCATGTATGTATATAAAATTTTTTATTTCTTTTATCTCTTCACTCTTTTATTGTGTAGCAGTTAGTAATTTTGGAAGAATTATAACTAGAAGTGTTTTTAAGAAATTGATTGAGTGCTCAAATACTGGCCAGCTAAACAGGATAATACTTATATGCACATTTCATCTGAAGATTATATCTTTTTCAATTACATAAAATTTCTTGTCATGAAGCTGAGCTGAGATAACAATTTTATATAGTGTGTGTGTACCTTGACTTTAATCATCTTTTGATTATTGTTGTTTTAAAGTCACTTGTAGAATTTTCATTGGTTGGAGTAATTATTAAGCACTTAGTAAGGATTAAACTTACTACACAGTGGTAATTGGTCTGTGAGGTAAGTTTGCTAAACTTTATACCATGATGAGATGTTCCCTGCAATTTAGTTTTGGTTTCTTTGTTTAATGGCATATCAACTCTTTTTAGGTTATTTAATGCCAAAGCCATTCTCCTAGAGGAACAGTAGTGGGACTATTTAACCCATGACTGGGAGGATAAGGGGGTTCATACCTTTCCCAAGAGTATTTGCCTGAAAGTGAACGTAATAGCATGACTGGAGTACGTACTTGCGTAGTACGATTCTGCAGTCCATCGCTTTAACCATTACACCACGAGGACACCCCCCCTTGCAATTTAGTGAAAGGTTATTTATATCTTTCTTAATAGCAATTTAGAATTGTATATATTCTATTACGTCTAGAATAAAGCTTTAAAACATCTGACAATCAGGATTGAAATGGTTTTATCAACAAGAGATGTTATTACACATTCCTGAACTCAGATTCACTTTATACAAAGAATATTTTAATAATACTGATTGGCTTTTCTCTTTTTGACCAGTTTCAGTTGTATTTTTTTATTTGATGATTTATCAACAGTTCACGACTCAATTGTTCTACAGAGAAATGATATTGGAAATTCAATAATTTTCTTTGGAAGTCTGGTAAAATAGAAAAAGACTTTAGGGAGATATTCATTTATAGACAAAACCGAGACCAGATGAAGTCTTTATGAGGTCCTAATCAAATTTGATAAGCACCCTTCTCACTAAAAATAATATCTTATGATTGTCAATATTTGAACATTAATATGAATACTAATGAAAACAAACTTTCATTGTATACACTGCAATTTTTGTCAACATTGGTGTACTATCTGATATTAATAAACCATAAAAAACAGAAAGCAATCCAGTACTTTCAGAGCTTCCTTGGTGACCTTGTCCCTTCACAACTGCTTTATATCATTTCTCATATTGGTTCTACATAATGATATTGATAAAGCTCTTACTTCTTGTTCATAAAGATAGTGACTCAAGGCCACAATGGTGATTACCCAGTTAGTTATGTTAGTATAAGTAAAGCATCCAAAAACATGGTTCTCATAAAATCTACCACCAATCAAAATGCTGAAAATGAAAGAATTAAGAAATTTTTCAAACATTCTTAGAATCCAAAACAATTAAACATGGAGGAGTCTTTTTGGCATAGTGGGTAATGCACTAAATTGTGACATTGTAATGAGTTGAAACTCTTGTAATGCTATGACAGTCACTTTCAGACTAATACCCTTAGGAAAGGTATGAACCTCCTTATCCATCAAGCTATGGGTTAAATAGTACAGCTGCTGTTCTTCTACCGGGTGGGTTTTCACATTAAATAACCCATGAAAGTTGATATGCCATTAAACGTAGAAGCCAAACCATGTATTTTTATATGGTATGATGCCCTTGGAGGTGCTTGTGGTGTAAGGGTTATTGTTGTAGAACGTGAACTTGGCTATCTAAGTTCAAGTCCTTTGAGGGGCAGAGGTGAAAGTATGAATCCAACTATTCTTCCACCAACCATGGACTGGGGCTTTAGAATATACTGATTGCATCTCTGCAGAGGGGATAAGACCTCTTCCCCAATGAGTGACCTGGATATGACATTGAATAATCTGATGGTGAGGCTTGTTTAAAAATGTTATCATCAAAATGTATTTACAAATCATATATTTTATATATATGATTTGGCATTAAATAACCTACAATGACTGATATTCCATAAAACCTAAACCAAACATTCCAGCTGAGTAAATAATAGGACAGACTTAAAAATTACCAAGTAGTGGTCACCCATTCAAAAATTAAATGGGCTCATCATTGCTTAACTTTAATCTGATAAGAGTCGGTTATTTCATCATGACTTTACGATAACTTAAAAATAAATGGGAGTTCATCATGGTGTAATTTTTACAATTGTAGGAAGTGGACTTGTCTACCCAGGTTCAAATCCTGCATAAGGCTGTCTGCATTTTAATTTGAAAAATCTTGAGTTTTCTAACAGCAAAAATATTTCTACACAATTCTTAATAGATACTGACCTTTTTTTACATAGAATTTTAATTCTAATTACAAAATTAAGAAAACCAAAATCAAACTTGTGTATTATCATCATCATCAGCCTTTGACAGTTTTCACTGCTGTAGTATCAAAAGGTTTGATATATTCAGATACACCAAATGGCAATTCCATTTCTGTTATGGTGTTCTAATGCCTTTCTTGAAGGATTCTGCATAGCTTTTTAAATAATTTCATCACTCTTTAAATATCATGCTGCTGTCTTGGAAATTCCTCTGTTCAGAAAGAGAATTGCTGATGTAGCAGTTTTAATAATGTCAGCATGACCTGATATTTGCATTGTAATGTGTATTGAATTGTTTGAATGAAAAGATCAATATGCTGAATAGGGACCCCCCTTTTTTTTTTTTTACCTGACCTCATATTTAGAGTAATTGCTTTTTGAAGAAAAAAAAAAGGCATCAAATCTTATTGATTTATTATTTTGATTTTGTTTTCTTACCTCTGGTGTCTCTCCAGAGATTAAGTGACAACAAGACATTTGAGTATTCTAGAATGGGCTTTTTGAGCATATTGTATATTTCTTTTATTTTCCAAAAAAGTTGCTTTTTGTTCTCATTATTTGAGAGTGGACTGATCTTGTGATGTACAGTATAAAGTTTATAAATCAAGTTCTGACTCTAGCTGGAACATTATTTTTTTTCTTCCACTTAGATTTGCAGCTTTTATAAACTTCTATGTCTCAAAACAAAAAAAAATTGAAATACTTCATAATAGAAAATGAAATTGTGCAAATATATATAAACACAAGGTCTTCAGAGGATGGTTTTATTTATAGTTGGAATTGTTAGCCAATGTTAAATGTTTAGGTTTTTTTTTACATCATATAAATTTGAAACAGAATACCACTAATGGCGGTAGAATGTTTCAAACTTTCTCTTTTTTTTCATTTCATTTAACAATTAAAACACACTGAAGGTTTATTTTTACATATTAAAAAAAAAAAAGAAAAGTTTAATATTGGCAAAAAATTTAAACTATAAAGAAAGAAGACCACCTACTACTTTTTATCTTTTTCATATTTGTAAATTTTCATATTGTCAGATTTACTTCTAGTTTCCTTATATATATATATATATATATATATACACACACACACACCTACAGAGTCAGAAAGAATCTACCAAACAGATCATTAGGATGGTTCTGACTAAAGAACGGTTGGATAAAACTGCATTTTCTTGATTAAAAGACCACTAGAAAAAATCTTTGTGTGTATGTATATATATATATATATTCCAAACAAACATTTTTGAAAGATTCATTCTTTAATAAATCAAAATGCAACTCCTATGGAGGAGGGTAGTTTCATTTAGCCCTGAAATTTAGTTTGTAACTTGTTTCTCTTCTGGTAACTAACAGATTGATCCTTTTAAAAAAATTCCTAATTCTTGTGATTGCCCAGTCGGCTGGGGCTGTAGAATACACCGACTGCTTCTCTACAGAGGAGTAAGACCCCCCCCCCAATGAGTGTCCTGGATATGACACCAAACAGTCTAATGGTGCTGGGGCTTTGGGGAATACAGAGCACCCCTTCATAGCCATTGCTCCTAGGTCCACTCTGGCCCGGCATGGTAGCACCTGATAGGGCCCTATCTATGGGTTAAATAGAACTAACTGTATACTTATGCTAAACTGAATTGTTTGATTAAACTGGATAGCTTGAAATAAAAATGTTTTTGACCATTAGACTGTACTTACATTTAAACTGCGTGCTTATGCTTAACTGAATTATTTGAAATAGAACTGTTTTTTGACATTGAAACTGTATTTACATAAACTGAATTAGTGGAATTAGAACTGCTTGACTAAACTGAATAGTTTAAAATAGAAATGTTTTTGACAATTAAACTGTGTACTCATGCTAAACTGAATTGTTTGAAATAGAACTGATTATTTACATAAAAATGGATTTGGTGTTAAATAACCTACAAAGGTTGATATGCCATAAAACCCAACCATCTATCCATCCATTCTTGTGAGTGACCTTTTGTTGTCAGTCACATAGCCAAGTACCAGGGTCATATGTGGGGGATGCAGTCATTTACATTACTGGCGTACTTATTTTCAAACTACTACATCTTCATATGTTTAATCAGTTTCAATGCTGTTGTGTTTGGTAATAGATATTATTTAACATATTTCTATTTTGATTGTATAATGTTCGTCTAAAAATAAAATCCTGGTATTTTTTAGTTTAGAAAAAAAAATTGCTTTTTATGAAAATATTGGTAGGGGTGTACTTACTTATGGGGGATATTGTATACGATTGACACTTCCGTGTTGCCTATCATTTTATTTTTGGATGTTTGGTTTCTTAAAAAAAAATAAATATAAGTATCAAGATGTTTTATTAATCTCCAGGGGAGAAAAGTCCCATTCTAGCATTCTTCATAAGTGATGGTGATTCAGTTGACTTGGCTAACAGAGAAAATCTATTGAGAATTTCAATGGTTGGAAATTGTTAATCATGTGATCAAAATGGCTGCCAATATTGAGTGATGGGCGAAATAATTTTCTTTTATTCCAATTTACTTTTGCAAGCAAGCAAGTGTTCTGGTCAGCAGCAAAAGTAATTTAATTTGTTTGACCCCTTAATATAATCAGTCTTAATGCTTATAGTTCAGTGTTTTTGGCAAATTTATACATTCTTGTTTCTGGCTCAATTTCTCTCTGTAATTGGTTGTTTCAAATATCACTTTTTTTTTTTTCCTTTTATGAAAAGGAAGGAAAATTTTTTTGTGTGTAGAGTAAAAACTTTGCTTTATACATTATTTTTCAAAACTTTGCTTTATTTATATATATATATATATATATATTATAAAAAAAAACAACAATCAGTGACATCATTTTTTTTTTCTTTTGTTATGAGAAAATTATTTGCTCTGGATTTTATTTACATTGAGCTCTTTACCAGGATTATTTAAATTTAATATTCTATTTTTTGAATATTTTATTGGTCCTGATTGGAATTATTCCCTATTTACTGGATTGAATAATATCTTATATTTTTTAAAATTTCATTCTATTTCATAGTCTAAATTTATTACCCAGTATTTTTTTTTTCACTTTAGATTTTTGTTTATTTAATCGAAACTCACTTGATTCAGGAACAGTGTATATCAAAAACAACAATAAAAGATAAGCTCTTGAGGCACTGGAAATGATTTAACTGCCAATGAACTTTTTTCCTCATATCCTTGTGTATGAATTTACCCAACCCCTCCGCCACAAGCAGGATGTGACTAAAGGTCAATTATTCAGCAAAGTACAGCTGAGTGAATTCAGTTTTCTTTCTTGACTGGTTGCTTATGTATTGCCTCTTCTTTCTGGCCTGTTGTCACTTCTCATCTTCACTCTGTTTCAAGTTCTTACCAAGATGAACAACAAGACCACCTCTTTTTCACATATGATTTATTTACTTCATCAATCACTTACTCATACATGACTCAGTTTGTGAATCCTGAGGAGCCAGTTAGACCAGAGATGGAAAACAGACAACTGCTCTCACTGTGGTTTCTTGGCTAACTGATTAAAACACTCTAAACTTTTGGGATCACTCAGTCACAGGACTGAGATTATCCAATCACAGCCAAGTTCTCAACTGACTCTAAACTGTTGATTACACTTAGTTTACATCAGGTTTAAGATGTTTTTAAAACTATCTATACAATATGCCAAATAACAGATTCAATCTATTATTTAACATTGCCATACCAAAGCTAAAGAGCCCAGTCTGCCCTCCTAGTTATGCCATACTGAGACCTGTTTACCTAATTCCAATCAGCTCCAGGGCCATTATCCTCTTCTCTGCACTTAAAAGGTTAAGGTTAGTGCCTGAGGCATCTCAAAGAGAAATGTTGTGACCTGAGCAATTTTTTTCCTATCTAAACAGAAGGTTCATCCCATTAAACTCGTGATTGTTAATGGTCATCTCTGGACTTTGTTTCATTATCACATTTCAGTCTTGAGATTTGGATAGTGTTTGCCAATGGTGTGGGAGACCTGGGTTCAATCCCAGGTCATGTCATACCAAAGACTTTAAAAATGGCACTTGATACCTCCTTGCTTAACACTCAGCAATATAAGGTACGTATCAATGGCAAAGTGGAGCAATCCAAGGAAAGGAGTAGCACCCTCCCCAACACCTTGGTGTAGTAGATATTGAAAAGAGAGGCTTCTGGTCTCCCTTGTCTACAGTTGTCAACTTTTACTTACTATTAGTCAGTATGAGAGGCAAAACAAAAGCAAGGATTTTGAATGCTGATTTTTAAGAGAAGTAGGCCTTCTTCTCTAGAAAGATTAAAATAATCTATATAATCCTTCTGCATGACCCTGAGTTATCGTTATAAAACATATTTTATCTTTGTAGATTTTTAGCTTTATCAAAACACTCTGGCAACACTATTCCAAGTCAGACTTTATCCACTGTCCTTCAGTAGTTTGATTTTCAGGAATAACAGTGAGATTAAACACATTTATTTGTGACTAACATAGTTCCTATGGAGACACGTGTGTGTGTATGTGTATGTATATATATATATATATATATATATATATACACACACACACACAAATTGGCATTAAATAACCCACAAATGTTATGCCATAAAACACAATTAGACTAAACCTGGAGAGGGATGGTATATGCCAGGTTATTCCTGCCCAAGACATTATATAAGTAGCATTTTTGTCCAAACGTGTTAATGATCAGAGTGTAACATCTGTTTGTGGAGTGTCACATATGTTCTTTTTTTTTTTTTTACTTCAGTAAAATTCATGGTGATCCGAATAATTTGAGAGATATAATTCATTTTTTTTTTTACTTCAGTAAAATTCATTGTGATCCGAATAATTTGAGAGATATAATTTTCATAAAAGAATATTCCCTTTCCTTTTCAACTTAAGTGTTTTGTTTTCTTTTTGTGTAGTCATTGTGTTATGTTAGATATTAAATGACACATCAATGAAATTATGTGTCATTAGAAATATCTAACACTTTTTTTTAAGACTTTCGTATTGAAGTAGGAGAAATTTGTCAGACAGGGAAATCTGAAATTAGAAGTTGATTTCCAGGAATGGGACATTTTTTTTCTTTCTCTCTCTTATTACAACAAAAAATGTTGAATCTCTGACTCACATTGTTCCTGTGGGGATGAGGATGAAATTTTTGTTCATTTTTACAATAATTTATCTTCTGGTATGTTGATTGTTTGTGGGGAAGAAATATGCCAGTTAAAGTAATACAAAGTTAACTGCAGCCATTTTTTTTTTTTTTTTTTTTAAATCTTATTCATATCCAGATTGGCTTCAGCTGACTTTTTAACTAGCTTGATTTCCCTTCTTTTTCTCTTCTTTTTTTTTTTTTTTTTTTTTTTAAATTGTTGTTACTTTTATTGTTCTCATCTACCTTCTCATCAAGCAAGACTTGAGTCAGAAGCATTTCATGGGTATTTTTTTCACTTACGCATTTTGAATATAACTGCAAAAGTTTTTATCTGACAGATACAGAACAAAATATTTGTGTTTCAAATTTCATCTTAATTTGTCTGACAATTATATATGTATATACAAGAGGGTGCTGAAAAGTTCTCTTTCTAACCAAGAACAGAATGACTTAAAACTGATTAAGTTTTTTTTTTTTTGTTTTTTTTGTTTTTGGGAAAGGCTAAAGAAACTTGAGAAATGATCTTCCAAGTGTATTGAACTTATATGTATTTACTCAAACCCTTCACCACAGCAAAATATGACACAAGGTCAATTTTTAAGTGGAGTAAAGCTGGTTTGAATTCAGATTTTTCTTTCTCCTAGACTGGTTGTCTAACTATGGCTAAAGAACCGAGTCTACTCTACTATTTATGTATAGCTGGCAGGGATAAAGGATGGTTTCATGCTTTTCTTAAGACCATCAATGTGGAGTGAAATGCTGACAGCAACTGCATTCAGGATTTGAATTTTAATCACCTGTTCTATTTCCTCTAAGTTGTGCCACACCTACTTTCAAAATGCAAAATTGAAGAATAGTGATGTTTGTTCTATGGCTCTGTCATTCCCTTAGTTGGGCTGGGAACTTTTTTGTACACAATTGTATGAACTACTGCTAATATTGTTTGGAAACTTAGGTTGTGAAATAGCTTACTATAATTTTTTTATTTTTTATTTTATATGTATAAATACAAATTGATATATGAAATAGTAAAAGAATGGTGGGAAGAATTATCAAGATCTGGTAAAAGTGCCAAAAAAATTGTTGAATATGAAGGTGACAGTTGTGCCTATCAATGCTGGAGCACTTAGAACAGCCCTTGACTAATTGTTTTTAACAGCATATCAACCTGTCTAGGGATATTTTGTGCCTAGAGGTTAGAGAATCATATTCATTGTACATTTATATTTAGTTTTTTTTTTTTTTTTTTTTTTTTTTTTTTTTTTTTTTTTAGCACAGTTGTATCAAGTATTCCTATCTAATACAAATAATTTGCATACAGTTATATCGTTTCAAGTATTCCTATCAAATACAAATAATTTGTACACCATTATATGGTTTCAAATTATTATTTCTATTCAATCTTTTTGCATACAGGTATATGGTTTCGTGTATACTTATCTAATACTAGTAATTGCACACAGGTACATAGTTGCCCAGTTTTCTGGGGGAGTTGAATACATTGACTGCACCTCTGCTGAGGGGTACCCCCCCAACTTGTGTCCTGGATATAACGCTAAACAATCTGATGGTGAGGTTCCAGTAATACTTGAGGTTTGGAAATACAGAGTACCTCTTCATTGCCATTGCTCCCAGGTCCACTCTGGCCTGGAGTGGTAGCACTTGATAGGGTCCTGTCTATGGGTCAAATAGAATTAAATTGTGCACTTATGCTAAGCTGAATTGCTTGAAATAGGACTGTTTTGACATGTAAACTGCATAGTTATGCTAAACTCAATTGTTTAAAATAGAACTATTTTGACATTTAGGTGCGTATAAAAAAAAAACTATACTTATCCAAAACTGAACTGTTTGAAATAGAACTGTTTTTGTATAAAAATGGATTTGGCATTAAATAACCTACAAAGGTTGATATGCCATGAAACTCAAACTAACAGCTAGATGGTTTCAAATAAGTAATAATAATAATAATGATAATAATAATCCTTAGTAAACAATTATAGCTTCAACTATTCCTAATACAAATACAGTACAGTTCTATTGTATCAAGTATTCCTATCTAATACTAATAATTTTCTAACAGATCTATTTTACCTATTCAAACCTGTTAAACTTTGCTTAAAAATTGATCTTGTGTTAAATCTTACTTATACAGAGTTGTGGGGTGAATTAGTCCGCTTGTAGCCGTGTGGTCTGAAACCTTAATCTATCGTAAAGTTAGACGGGTTTCGATCCTGGCTCCGAGCATCCTGCGGGTCTAGCCACACTGAAGAGTTCTGATAGAACGAAACAGTCCGTCTGTGGATGACATATATATATATATATATATATATATATATATATATATATATATATATATATAAAAAGCACTATTCATTATTATTTGTCTGTCTTTTATCACAGAATAAATTGGTGTTTATTTTCAAAGCTCTAAATGAAATGTAACCTCAAAGGATTTCCTACTGTCCTTTTTTTTTTCTTTTTCTTTTTTTTTTTTTTGACTTTGATAGTCAACCTGCTGAGAAACTCTATTTTTATATGCTACAATTACTTGTGCATCTGCATTTAGGGCAAACAAAATTAGGGATGAAGAGTCATCAAGCAAGATGAGCTAATGGTTCCTCTCCCTGCAGGCTTATATCATACCCTTTGCTACCACCATCCTGAAAAAGAAACAACCCCTCCTTAAAATATGAGAGTATGGAGAATTGCAACAACCCCTACACACACAAAAAATATTTCTACCTTATCTGTGAATGATTCTTTTCTTTTCTTCTTCCTTTGTTTTCCCTCTTTCTCTTTTCTTTTTCTTTCTGGTCTTGTCTTTTCATTCTCCTTTCCTCTTTTTGTCTCCTTCTCTCCCCTTTTTCTCTCTCTCTTCTCATCTTTCTCTCTTTTGTTTTCTCTCTTCCGTTTTCTCTCTTCCCTCTTTCTCTTTTTTCTCTTCCCTCTTTCTCTTTTTTCTCTCTTCCCTCTTTCTCTTTTTTCTCTCTACCCCTCTTTCTCTTTTTTCTCTCTACCCCTCTTTCTCTTTTTTCTCTCTACCCCTCTTTCTCTATATCATATTTTCTTTCTTTCCTTTCTCTCTCTTTCCTTTTCTCTCTCTCTCTTTGCTTTTCTCTCTCTCTCTCTTTTTCCTTTTCTGCCTCTTCATATTTTTTTTTAATATCTGCTCTTAAGTTAATAATTTTTTAAACCTTGGCTTATAGAAATCAATTTAATTTAATTTAATTTTTATTTATCTTTTCATGTATTTCTTTGTTCAATATTTCTCTGTATTTTTTTTTCCTCTTCAATCTTTCTTTTCCCACAACTTCTCCAAAATTTTGTGAAATAATTTACAAATGTAGTGGTAATGTTTAGGAGAATATAGTGTAAAGAGGTATTGGTTCTATTAATCAGACCTAATTCTTTTCATAAAATATTGCTCTACTCATCTCCATGCTGAGAACCTTTCACCCTACAAACATTAATATTTTTAATTTCTCCCCATTCTATATAATTTAAGTTCTTCATTTTTATCATTTCCAAGCTGTATTCACAAAGTTTACAACAGTAGCTTAATTGTTGAATGATAGTCATTGTTAACATGGGTATATTTATCTTTTTAACTGGTATCTAGCTTGCTGCCTACCAACCATTTTTCTATTTACTTGTCTAAATGTTGACTAAGTCTAACAAGCTTCCATCTGGTACCAATTGTTAGTGTATGACTAAAGATGAAATCAGAATTTTAAATGGTCTTTAAAAGCTGGCATGACATTCCCTCTTAGAAACTGGTAAATGCCAACATTTCAACAGTACGCTCATATACTTATAAAATTTTTGCTATGCACATGTAACAAATGTCATTTGATATTTCTGTTATGTTTTAAATGGTTGATTAATGAAATTTGGTCGCTGTTAGTTATTTAACAAAAAATTATTAAAAAGGACATAGTCTTTAAAATATTTACCTTTATATACCCTTCCTTTTGCTCTCATATATCATAAGGATCTATTTTTTGTATTATGCTAGGGGATGTGGAACAGTTCTTGGTTCAACCAAGAAACAAATGATTTTTGGAGGGTTAAATAAATTGGGCTTAGTGTTGAATTACTGGTAGAATATGTGGACTATCATGCATATTTTATGAAGTCTGGGCTTCTCAAACTTTTTATTTGATACACCCCTTTCTTTATAACCAAATTTAATTACCATTCACCCCACCCAAATAAAGTGAGTATTAAATTACAAAACCTTAATTTACCAGTGTTTGATAAAATTTACATGAGGAAAGAATTGGTAAGCTATAAATACAATTCGTTTTGTGTGTGTGTGTGTTTTTTTTTTTTTTTTTTTTTTTTTTTTATGTGAAGGATGGGTTTGGTGGATACTGAAGAGATAAAGAACATTTAAGTTGCAGATTTGTGAGTTTGGGTCACAAATCACCACGTTCTATATTTAAAGTGCTTCTGTTAGCTTATTAATGCATATACTTGAACCCAGATTTCACCATATATGAACTTGGAAAAGCTTGTGAAATCAGTTCAACAGTTGGATAAAACTTTTGGATATTTTACTGTTTTTGATATCTGCCAACTAGTCTGCATAAAGTAAAGTTGGCGACCATAGTCGAGGGTGACCCGAAGGTTCCCTTTTCAATAGCTACTACACCAAGGTGTAAGGAAGGGCGCTTCTACTTTCCTAGGATTTCTCCACTTTACCCTTGATCTGTACCTTATAGTGCTGAGTGTTAAGCAAGAAAGCATCAAGTACCATTTTTAAAGTCTTTGGTATGACTCTACCTGAGATTGAACCTAGGCCTCCCGGGCCATTGGCGAACACTCTAACCATTATGCCAATGTCCAGTCAAACTAGTCTACATAATCCCGTGATATTTTTTAAAATTTATTTTTTATTTAAAAATTTTTTTTTTTTTTTCAATAAAATGATTAGTAAATGCAAATTACTAAATTCATTCTGATGATTTTATCCCCCCAGCCTAAATCCCCCCACCCAGGATGCTATAGGGAAAACTTTGAGAAGCCCTACTCTTGGTCCTTTTCTTTGCAGTTGAGCTGAAAAGTTTTCGACAACCCTTTTGTATTATTATATCAATAAGTTAGTAGTTGACCAACAGTAGTCAAAGGTGACCCTGAAAGCTCTCTTTTCAGTAGCTACTAGACCAAGGTGTAGAGGAGAGAAGTACGTCTTTCCCTGGATTACTCCACTTACCTTTGATCCATATCTTTATAATTTTGAGGCATCAAGTACATTTTCTTTTTTCTTTTTTTTTTTTTTTTTTTTTTTTTGTTTGTTGAGTCTTTGGTATAACTCGACCTGGGATTCAACCCTGGTCTCTTGGTTGATTGGCAAACACTCTAGCCCCTATGCCAATCAAAAGAAATGGCAAATTACACCAAAATCTTCATGAGATGATTTGAATGTGTTGCATACTCCTTCAGAGTATCTTCTCTATAGCCTTTTACTCAGTTGATTGCATAATGTCCATCTCTACAATTTGCTTTGTTCTTCAGTTGTCTTGTCACTTGTTTTTGTTTGTTATCTTCTGTTATCATTTCCTGTTGTTTGAAGTTTTTCTCTGCTGGGATGATGAATAACAACATGGCTACATTGTCAAGTGCACATATTACTTTTATTTCTTGGTGTCTTTTCTTTTTATCACCTGCTGCATCCTGCAGAGAATCGGTGAACAAGATGGAGCATTCAACCACTTGAGTTGAGTGTGTCTCACTAACTTATTTCTAACTCTAGAACTGTTTTGATCACCTGATTTAAAACTTTCCAATGATGTGGTCTCAGATTGATCTTGTGTTCAATCACTATCATTCATACTGACTGAGTTGCTGTATTTTTCCATGGACTTAATTTGAATGTTACACCACATGTCAATAATAGATATCACCAATCTATTATGAAATGGATGTTATTACATGATCTCAGAAACTAAAGTAATTTGCAACTTAAAAATGGAATCTGCTCATCTTAATCCCAAACATTATAATTTATCAAAGAAGATAATTATTAAATGCCAATTTTAAAGTCCTTCTCCTTATTTAATTATCTTTATTTGCAATTAAATTTGGTCTGAAACTTACATTTTTGCTGTGTTTAGATAATAAAGAAACATAAAAAAATTGTATCCTTATTGCATAAATATGTATCATGATGTGAGGATTTAAAATACAAACTTCCTGAAATCTAACCTACAGAAAAATGCAGACACTAGAATCGGGTTTAATGTTGGTTTCACAAAAAAAAATTGTATATGTATTGAATGTGGTTTTATTAGGATTCTTTCTTGGTCTTTGTTTGAATGTATTTTGTATGGGTTTCTTCTGGCATTATGCATAAAAGAAATGAGATATTGGAGGAATTTAAAAGTATTTTCTGTGTATTTAAATTCATCTAAATATTGGCGCCTTTACTTTATAATCTTTTACACTCAATTGTACTATTTTTATATCCTTTCAATCATAGCTTAGATAACAGCCATAAGCCCAATTTTGAATACTTTTTCATATCCACTTATAGATGTTTTATTATGATTGTTCCCAAGTATTTTTTTCCTAAAATTAGAAATGTTTCACAATAATTATCTGAAGCCCATACAGAGTGAAGTGTCAATGAATATATAAAGGCTCCCATTGAATTAGTTTTCCGGTCTTATTTTTCTTTCAGCCATTAAAATGTACAAATTTCAAATGAATGTTTAATAGAGGAGATTTGACATCCAAATATAATTTTTGGAAGGCAATAGGCATATCTGGCAAAAGAAAATAGGTTCCCTAATATTTTTGTATTTGTTGCATCTAGTCTTTTTTTCCCCTCTTTGTTTATCTCACATTCTCTGACTTCTTTTTTTTTATGAGATGAAGATAACCTTGACTTGTCAGTGCTGACTGTCAAAATTTATTTGGCATTTTCTTTCCTTTATTTTTATTTATTTTTTTTTTAAATCTATTTTTTGCATTTGTTCAGATTTCCTTTTTATTCAAAAAAAGAAAACACTCACACACAAAAAAAAACCCAGAAAAAATTATCCTGTGATTCATTTTGTTTTTATTACTGTAAAAAAAAAAATTAAAAAAAAAAAACAACTTTTAATTACTATCAACCATTTATTTATATATTTTCTATTATAAGTGCTGGGGGGAGGGAGTCAAGTTTTGCAATATTTTGGTAGTATTGTTAAAAAAATGTTTTTGGTTGCTTCTGTTGTGTTCTGCAATCAAAATGAATAGTTTGAAATAGAACTGTTTTTGTATGATAAACAATTATTTGAAATAGAACTGTTTATATGTATAAAAATGGATTTGGCATTAAATAACCTACAATGGTTAATATGCCATAAAACTAAACCCAATCAAACCAAATATATATGGTTACAGCTTTTAAGAATTTCATTTTTATTTTATCACTTTCCATATGGTTAATAACCTGTTAATAGCAGTTCATGCTTTACTTATGTATATGTTGACATAGCTTTCAGTAGATAAGATATTACTACCGGGGTATATGAACTGGTATAGTGGGTAGAGTGTTTGCCAATGGTCTGAGAGACCAAAGACTCAACAAAAAAAAAAAACAAAAAAAAAACGGTACTTGATGACTCCTTGTTTAACACTCGGCATTATAAAGTATGGCTCAAGGGTAAGTAGAGTCCTCCCCAACACCTCGGTGTAGTAGCTATTGAAAAGGGAGCATTCGGTCACCCCCGGCTACGGTCAACCAACTTACAACTATATGAACTAGTCTAATTTCAGAGGCTGGCCTTTTAATGAGGGATGGCACTATCTTGATTAAAACTCAAGAACTTTGTTCATGTAGAGATCAATGCCTTTTGCTGCTTTTGCAAGAAGGGTTTGATCAACTGTGTAGTCGGTACTAGTTCTGGATATCAGTTACTCTAAAAAAAAAACTTGTAAAATGAATATCTTTTAATAAAAAAAATTAATTCTATTACTTTCCAGACTCAGAGGAGAAATATTAATTTAAGCTCAAATAGTGGGAGTACTGAACTTTAATTTTTTTTTTTTTTTTTTTAAGGCCACATCAAGAAAAACTGATAAATTAGATATTCAGATTTATTTTTCTTTCTTGTCCATGAAATCAAATCATTATCCGCTCAACATCTAGCCAAAACACAAAGGGTCTAAGTGCATATATATGTAGGAGAAGGAGAGAGCCTATTTACCCATCTTTCTATTGTAATAATTATCAAGACAATGGGTAAGCACTGTGAGATGAACATCTTTTTATAATTTGGTGATCTCTTAAGAAATAGAGGCTGAAAGATCCTATGTAAGAACAAACTGGAGCTTAAAAAGATTTCTATGCATAACTAACAACCCCTGAAAGTTCATTTGAAATCAGGTGACAAATGCTAGAGACTTGTCTCTATGGACAGACATCTAGTGACTTGTGTTCCCAGTGACATTGAGTGTATATGGATTGGCATTTCTGTTTGTCTGTGAGTTTGAGACAGTCATATAAGTCATGTTCATGAGTTATGAACGCAGGTATGTAAGGCCGCTAAAATCCTTTCAAGTCATTTGAGTAAACAAAAGAAAGAAAGAAAAATGCTGGATGAAATAAAGTTTGAAAGAAAGAAATTGAAGCGTGAGACCCCACCTCTCAAAAAAAAAAGGCCCCAGTAATATAGAGAAGGGTGATGTCTGAAATTACAGAATTAGACAAAAAAAAAAAAAAAGACAGTGAAAAAAAACAAACCCAGAACCATTTTTATTATTGCCACAAATTTCAATGTAACTTCAATAGCTTAGACATGCATAGGAAGTGATTATTTTCATTGTTTAATGTTGTCAAATTGTTGCCCAAGTTTTTGAAGTCATATTTCTGAACAGAAAATTCTCAGAAATATCAAAAAATAGAAAATTTCTAAGGATATCAAATCAAGGAAAAGAACATTTTAATAATTGCCATCATAAATTTTTTTAATGTCAGCAGTTTTTTTCCTGTCAAATACTGCTAAGTGAGAGCTTAAATTGTGTGGTCTACCTTATCATTACCTTATAAAAAAGAGCATGGATATATTTGAAATTCTAAATACATAATACATTAGTCATTTTGTAATGTGTTCAGTTTGCAGGATGAAGATATTTATTATCCTTTATATATAAGTAGATTTTATTTTTGATATTTAATATATAATGAGATATTTTTGCATTGCTTTTGGTAAAAATAGTTGCTGCTTTCACTAAGTTCTGTATAAACATCATTAAACTTATGAACAAATAGGCTTTCTTTTTTATATTTTGTTTGCATTTGTGAAATCTTCATTATGCATTGACTTTTCGTAATTTTCTACGACCTTAAAACCTTATTCTCAAAGATCATTTATCATACTGTACCAGACCAGAGTAAACTAGAGGTAACAAAAAAGTCTGATTTTTGTATGCATTGAATTGAGAAAATTATAACCTCCTTCATGTTTCTTTTATCTCTCTCTTTCTCTCTCATTTTTCTATTATCTCTTTTTCTCTTGTTATCCTTGCCTCCCTCTTACGTCTATTTCTCAAATGTCTTCATCTCCCTCTCTAATGTCAAATTGTGGCAATGCACCATTCATTACTCAACACCTGTGCACCTGGTGTGCAGTTCTTCTCTGTTGGGTGCCAAAATAAGGTGTTGGGTGGGGGAAACCTGAGGTAATAAGCCTTCACCTTGATGTTGAGGCATCTACCAAACTGCAGACAGTAAACTGATGCCTATTTGGATACAGACTTTCAATGTATTTCGGGTGGAAAGGCTGACCTGTAATTCAAATACTGAAGTCAATTTTCCTTTTTTATTTTTTCTTCACCAAAATTAATGTTTTGTTTTTAACTGTAGAATTCTGTAATGAGCTTCTTAATTGGCTTGTAGAATATAAGAACGATGAACATAGCTAATCTGATACAATTCTGTCCTGTTGATGAGGCTTAGAATATTCAGTGGGGGCTATTGGGTTTAAGACCCCTCCCTCCTCAGGGGTGTTCTGTATATGACACTAGATTGCATCCAGTGGTGAGGTTCTGGTTTTGGAGAGTGCAGAATACATCTTCATTGTCATTACTCCCAGATCCACTCTTACTCAGTGGTGGTGCCTGTTATGGTCTTATCTAAAGGTTAAATAGATCTGTTGGAAAATAATTAGTATTGGATAGGAATACTTGAAATTGTATTACTGTGTGCAAACAAATGAATATTATTAGATTGCAATTGTTAATTCAAGCCCTATGATTTTTATATAGATTAGTTGTATTAGATAGGAATCAAGCATTTATAAATGAATATTATTAGATTGCAATTGTTAATTCAAGCCCTATGATTTTTATATAGATTAGTTGTATTAGATAGGAATCAAGCATTTATAAATGAATATTATTAGATTGCAATTGTTAATTCAAGCCCTATGATTTTTATATAGATTAGTTGTATTAGATAGGAATCAAGCATTTATAAATGAATATTTCAGCATTAGATAAGCTATTAGGGGTTGATATGATCTCAAATAAATCAAACTTATAAGATGATAGTAGAGAAAAACTGGTGTTTGCCCAGGATATCTCACACGTAAAATTTTATTTTGGCTTTGTGTGTGTATGTATATGTAAAATATATATATATATATATATATATATATATATAATGATAGCCATGCATTGAGCACTCTTTGACTATATCAATATTATATATTCTATATAGATTGTTCCTCTTAAGTCTATTAAGAGACTAAATATTTTATATATATATATATGACGGGACATTGGCCCAGCGGTTAGAGTGTTCGCCAATGGCCCGGGAGACCTGGGTTCAATCCCAGGTCGAGTCATACCAAAGACTTTAAAAATGGAACTTGATACCACCTTGCTTAACACTCAGCATTATAAGGTACGGTTCAAGGGTAAAGTGGAGCAATCCTGGGAATGGAGTAGCGCCCTCCCCTACACCTTGGTGTAGTAGCTATCGAAAAGGGAGCCTTCGGGTCACCCTCGACTACTATATATGACGGAAATGTGATGCTTACATTATTATTACATAATATTTTTTTATTTACTTATTTTTTTGATGAAAAATTAATATCTAAAATTGTCCTGCCACAATTTAACCATCTGTCATATTTCTTTCATCTGTCTCTCCCCAATCACTAAGGTGTTGATTTAGGGCAGATTTCAGGATTTGACTATAGCTATTCAGTAAAGAAAAAAAAAAGCAGATAACCTAAAATGACTCATTTAGAGGGTGTATGTGTGTTTTGTGATATATAACCAAATCAATGTAAATTCATCAGTGGGTTATTCTGAACAAAAAATACATCAGATATACTTATTGAATGAGATGACCCATGAAAAAGATCTAACTGCAATCTCATGCATAGGGACAAGACCCTTAAAAAAGTGTGTCCTAGGCATGGCACTAAACAACATCCACTGGTGTTGCTCCAGTTCTGGAGCTGTTGGAAGTATGGAGTCACCTCAACATAATCATTGCCCCATTGGCTGGGGCTGTAGAATACGCCGACTGCACCTATGTAGAGGGGTAAGACACCCCCGAACAAGTGTCTGGTTAATGACTCTAAACAATTTGATGGTGAGGTTTCAGTGATGCTGGGGCTTTGGGGAATGCAGAGCACCCCTTCATTGCCATTGCTCCCAGGTCCACTCTGGCCTGGAATGGTAGAACCTGGTAGAACTAAACGGCATACTTATGCTAAATTGAATTGTTTGAAATCGAACTGTTTGACTAAACTGAATAGCTTGAAATGTTTAAATTAAATTGTGTACTTATGCTAAACTGAATTGTTTGAAATGGAACTGTTTTTGACATTGAAACTATCCTTATGCTAAACTGAATTGTTTAATATAGAACTGTTTTGACATTTAACTGTGTGTAAACAAAATCTATAGTTATACTAAACTGAATTAGCTCTGTTTGAATAAACTGAATAGCTTGAAATAGAAATGTTTTTGACAATTAAACTGTGTACTCATGCTAAACTAAATTGTTTGAAATAGAACTGATTATTTGTATAAAAAATGGATCTATTTGAGATAAAAATTTAAAAGGTCTGGACATGTTTATGCAGAAGACTAACTGCTGCCAATGCAGCAGGTCTCCCTTCTTCACAACACTGATGTTATCCAAGGGAAGAGCAACGTCCTATACAACTTGACATTAGTGTCATCACAGGATTTACCAAAATGAGATTGAATGCAGTGTCAGACTGTCTTAGGGACTCTGGCTTTTGGTTTTGAATTCAGTTTTTCTTTCTCCTAGGCTTGGCCTATCAAGGATAGAAAACCCAGTCTGCTTTATTGTTGGAGGATGAATATATAGATACATGCCTTTTCGAATGAATTAAAGTGTAAACTGCCTTCTCTAGGATTTGAACTAGGCTTACTGAGTCTATTTTCCTCCAATGATAACCCTTATGCTATCGGAATGCTGTTGTATTTTCCTGCTCTTGTATTTCACTGAAAATGTGTTAAGCATAGTAAATATCTGCTTTTTATTTCATTTGTTGATTTTTACATTATACCAGTATTGGCATTTAAGTATCTAAAAGTACAACAGCATTGCCTCTGCTTTTAATGGTTGGACCTTTTCCAGTTTTATAAATGAATAACTTCATCCAAGTCGCTTTGAATCTTTCTATATTCCCTGGGTCATGTGATGCTTTTTGCTGCCTGTTCAATTTAAAAAAAATCTTTTATAAATTTTTTTTTATACTTGTTAGCTTGTCAATTAAATAGATTATTTTTTTCTGTATAAAAATTAAAAGCAGAACCGCCTTCCCCACCAAAAAAAAACCCTACTTAAATGCCAATTTTTTTTCAGTTTCTACTTAGGTTGAACTTCTAAGTATATATAGTTGTTTATATAATTCATGATATCACAGGTAGGATCAAACATATGCATCAAAGCTTTTATTCTAATGGTATTTACTTATTCAAAATAATTCTAAAAATACCTGAAGAAACTTATATATCTCAACAAAAAATTTTGATTTGATTTTCAAATTAACAAAACTTGAACCAAAGATTAACATGAAACTTAAATATTGTAATAAGATTTTTTTGGATTTGTAGGATTAACATTAATTTTGTTTTCAAGGAAAAAGGAACTGAATGGAATTTCTCTTTACTTTATTGGGAGACCTGGTTGCATGTTCAATAAATAGTCAAATAATGTTACACATACATTGAACACTTTTGTCTGGTCATTTTTAATCTTTTTTTTATTTATTTTAAAATTTTTTTAATCCAGACTTTTGTGATACCGAGCCAAGAACTTAACTGAAGACTAATTCAATAATTATAGAGATTAGTTCTTTAAGATTCTGAAAGTACTCAACATGCCTCAAGAGGATTAGTGCAGCCAAAATTCATGTATTAAAATAAAAATATATATATAATAAAATGTCTCTGTACTTCAGCCAATCCTGATGCAGTCACAGTGGAATATGCAACTAGTGTTGCCTGAGGAATAAGAGCAAGGAAGAATCAATAGATTTTAGTTGAAAGTGATGGATGTGGGGATGGAATCTTGGAACTATCATTTGTAAAAGATGCATTTCAGGGAAATAGTGCCATTCTGTACTTGAGCAAAAAAAACATTTTAAAAACATCTTGGCTTTATGTTGAAAAGTTTACTCTACATAGTCATTCAGAATAAAAATTTGCCCAGTCAGCTAGGGCTGTTTCTCTGCAGTGGGGTAAGATTAATAACCTACAATGGTTGATGTGCCATAAAACCCCAAGCCAAACCAGAATGAAAATGGAAATATATTATAAAGAAATTTTGTAAATCTGAAGATAAAAATTAATATGTAAAAGGAAAAGTCCACAAACATTAAAATTTTCTATTTATTTTTTTTTTCATTTTACTTAACAGGTTTTGGTTGCTGTGAGTCTCTTCAGATATTTTAAGAATTTTTGTTTGGAAAAATTCTTTGTTGGAATCAAATTGTTTTTTTACTTTGTGTTTTGAGTTCTAAAAGACTGTTCTTTCCAACCAGATTAACAGCCTTATACTTGGCAACCTGGGCAAGTGAATCGAAAGTTAACAGTCCATGAGGAAAATCAGAAATTTCTTAAAACACCGGAAGAGGCTCTTGACAGCCAAAGTACATCTAGTAAAACAATAAATATGAAAAGGCAATACATTTGTTGATTTTTTCCATTTACATATATATCTATAATAAAGGATTCCTGTCTACAAAAGCACCTATACAAGTGTATTGGGTGGCTGGATGTCTGTATCTGATGGCATCGAATAACACTTTCTCTTCTCGAGAGTATCAGGGGAGGTAACTTCATGTCTTAACAGTTACAATACTTTTAGTGCTCATTTCATGTTTGGTTGGAATGATGCTGTTACAGATTGAAAATTGACACTGTTATGGGTTAAAAGTTCTATCCTGTACAACTTCATCTTCAAGAGCTCTCTGTATAGCTATTATAAATTGAATAAATTGAATGGTTCAATGATTTTGAAAAAAAACAATAGAGGGGAGCAAATATGCTCCCCTCTATTGTTTTTTTTTTTTTTTTTTTTTTTTTTTTTTTTTTTTTTTTGCTTTTTATAACACATTCATCATTCTATCAACACTTGGTATCACCATTCTAAAATTTGGATGAAGGTTCATTAAAACTGAAACATTTAACATCGACTTTCCTTCACAATAAATTCTTCGCTTTTGAATACTTTGTTTTTTTTATTTTTCTCCAATTACAGATTCAAGAGTTAAAAAAAAAAAAAAAGAAAAAAAAGCTTTATTTGCAAATGTTTAATGTGCACTGATCCAAGCCATGATTTTCGCTGTGGTTGATATGCTATAAAACCAAAACATCTCTCCCTCCAAGTCATGATTATATCGTTAGAGAGAGAGGGGAGGAAAAAGAGTTTTATTTGGTTTCTTTGTTTAAGGGTGTATCAACCTTTTGTAGGTTATTTAATGCCAAAGCCATCTTTGTAGAAGGACAGTCATGGTACTATTTAACCCATACCCAGGGGGGGGATAAGGAGCTTCATACCTTTCCCAAGAATATCATTCTAAAAGTGAATGCAATAACATGACTGGAGATTGAAATCAGGGGTGGGGAAATGGTAAGATATTTGCAACATGGAGCTACAATGGCTACTTGCCTAAGTTTGTTTGCTCCACATATAACAGTTTAGAATGTGTGAGATTTCTGTTGTGTCCTGTCTTAAATAATTAATGTCCCCCACCCCACCAACACACTGTGTATGTATCTTTTATATATAGTGTAGAATACACCAACTGCATCTCTGCAGTGGGGTAAAACCCTCTCCCCAATGAGTGTCCTAGAGCTTTGGACAATGTGGAGTACCTCTTTGTTACCATTACTCCTAGGTCCTCTAACTCAGTGGTAGTACCTGTTAGGATGCCAATTATGGGTCAAACCGAAAAGTTTAATCATTTGCTATACTTGAAATCATTTAATTCTGTGTAAACAAATGAGCTCTGGCTCATTTAAATATGATACTGATAAACTATTCATTTAAAAATCATATATAATACCAGGATTTGGCATTAAATAACCTACAAGAGTTTATATGCCATAAAACCCCACCAGTTACATGAGCTGGATGTGATATAAGGTCAATTTTTAAGTAGAGTTCAACAGGTTTAGTTTGGTTTCATTGTTTAATGGAATATCAACCTTTTGTAGGTTATTTAATGCCAAAGCCATCCTTGTAGAAGAACAGTAGTTGTACTATTTAACCCATAGCTGGGAGGATAAGGGGGTTCATACCTTTCCCAAGGGTATTTGTCCGAAAGTGAACATAATAGTGAGACTGGAATTTGAACTCGCTTACTACGATTCCGCAGTCCATTGCTTTAATCATTACATCACGAGGACACCCCACTTCAACAGGTTTGAATTCACTTTTCCTTTTGCTAGTCAGGTTGCTATCATCACCATCATCATCAGATTGGGCTGCTAGTTGCCATAGCTACGGTAAAGATCACAGTCTGCCCTACTATTTACCTATTGCTGGTGGGAGAATAGTGAGATGCGTACTTTTCCAGAAGGTATTAGCACTATGTGAAATACAGCCACATTCAAGATTTGAACTTTGATTGCTGTGTCCATTTCCTACAATAGTAACCATTCCACTCTGAGCACCTCCTTGTATAATGATCAGAAATACCCGGCTTTGCCCAAGTTGGTGGCTGGGGAGAAATAACTTCAGATCTGACAACACAGTTAAAATGTGCTTTGAAGATATTTTTTTTTTTAATACAAAAAAAGGCTTTTTACTTCAATAATCACACCCTTAATTTTTGATAGTGAATTTTCTTTTAAACCAGATACCAGGATTCTATATATGGGCTGGGTTATTATTAAATTCAGTGGTGCTGAAAGTGTTTAGGATTATGGTTATTGTTTTAAGAAATGGAATTGTCAACCTGGGTTCAAATCCTGTTGTTCAAGATAGTGTTGCATTTCTGAAGAAATAAAAACCTGTTCAAATGTAAGAAAAAGGTCTTATTAAAAATGAGTTAAAATCAATTTTGTCAGTGGTCATGAATTAATGGAAGCATTACTGACAGTTTACAGCTATTATAAAGGTGTGTATTTTGTATGCAGTAGGGTACCCCATGCATATAACTCATTAAGGGATTCAGCTCTTAACTTTATTTCTTCATCATTTGAAAAAAAAAATTATCTTAGTTTTTAATGTAATTTTTTTTTCTTTCCTCCACTTAAAAAAGAAAGATAAAAATAAAGTGATTTTAAGCAAATGTTTTTCTCCAGCTCTTTACTCATCCCTTCCACAATATTTACTAATATCTCTATCCCCCTTTCTTATAACTTATGTTATATTATTTAAAATTTTTTTTTGTTTTTATTTTCGCTGATGCATCCTTAAACCCTGCAACCCACCCTATTTTTTTAACATACTTGTTTTTTGTTTTTTTTTAAGAGAGAAAGAGAAAAACAAACAAACACTGTTATTGAGAGTATATATTTATTAGATTGTTGCTTTGATTCCCAAAACTAGAATACAAAGCTTTCGAGATAAGTTATTTACTGCTCCTTTCCCTCACCCAATTGTGTTGTTATAAAAAAAAAAAAAAAATGAATAAATAAAATAAGATTTAAAAAAAAAATAACCTCCTTTTTGATGCTGTCACATTATTCCATTTCTGCTGAAAATGTTACTATGTTTTGGTGGCACCATTTTTTTTTTCTTTTTTAGTCAGATAATTTTTGTATTTTTTGGCTGCTATCCAGAAATCTGTTTTTGGTTCTGCTTGTTTGCAGAAGGTTCTTTGCTCAATCTCTAGATTAATGACATTACTTACATAGTACCTGTCAAAAATGGCAAGGTTATTTATTTCTTATGCACTGCAATGGGACAAGTGCATCAATCTTGATGGCATCTGCATGGAAAAGTAGCATAGAATAAAAACAATGCTTTAATTCGATGCAAGTTATTTTCTAAGATCAGCTTATAGGACATAGTGAGAATTAACTTACTAACCATGATAATATGCAAAACACACTATCTTATTTATATAGCAATAAATATACAGAATTAGTAGATATAAATTTGTATATTAAATGTGAAGAAATATGTTAAATTAATAAATGTTCAGAAATATATATATATATATATATATATATATATATATATATATATATAACTATTAACTGTATAGAAATGAGTTGGATTAGTAAATGATTGTATCTTACTTTTTGGATGTTTCATATATTTGAATGATCTAATAAAGAAAAATATGGTTGGTGAAATATGGATAAAATTCTTCTTTGCAGATGAAGAGACTTTTTAGAATGAAGATTTTAATATGTGCCATTATGTATGTATGTGTGTGTGTGTGTGTATATATATATATATATATATATACACACAAACATATATATATATATATATGTATGTGTATATATATATATATATATATATATATATATAAAATCTCCTTTAGTTTTGTGTTTACTACTTATATGCTGTTTTAATTCCTGTCAATTTATGGCTATCTGTGTCTTATTTTTTGGACTTCAAAAATACACATTGTGTGGGTGTGTGTGTATATATATATATATATATATATATATATATATATATATATATATATATATATTGTGTGTGTGTGTGTGTGTGTAGTAAATAATAATATTAATAATAATAATAAAAAATACTGAATATGACAACTTGTTTTTGGGGACTGTTATCCAAAATATGATTTTGTCAAAAATAAAAATATGCCCCTCTTACATAATGCCTATCTGTTTTTAATAGTTAACATAAGGAATTAATATGATTTTGGGTAATTAGATTTATTAAAGCATAAAGAATATATATTCTAAGCCTTTTTTTTTCTTTTTTTTTATGTGATGCATGCATATCAGATACATACATTCATTTTGTGGCATATTGTGTTTTTTGCTAGTAAACATATTAAATGGAACTTTTAAAAATGAATGTGAAAAATACTAATATCTAATTTAATGTTTAGGCTGGGAACTTTTGTAAATGACATAATTTTTATTTAATTTTTAAATGAAAAATTTTTGTTTGTTTGAATAATTATACTAGGAAATTTAACTATTGAAATTTCAGCATTTTTTGTATGGATTATGCGTTTTTTTTGTCTTAGAGATTTTATGATTTTTACAAATTTTTTTTCTTTTTTCCTTGGATAACTTCTGTCATCCCAAGACATTAATAAGACATTATATATTTGGTAAAAAATCATTTATATACAGAATATAAGAAATAAATGGCCCTGTCAGTGGGCTTCTTTTTTTTTTTTTTTTTTTTTTTTTTTAAGAAAAAAATATTATGTTGATTTTAAAAATGAACTCTGTTTTCTGTGGTAGGTTGCACATCGTACAACGGGCAAAGTCATGGTTCTAAAAATGAACACCTCAACAAGTAACCGACCGAACATGTTACGAGAAGTACAGCTAATGAATAGACTCTCACATCCAAATATACTCAAGTAAGTTTTATTTTACTTTATAAGAGTCTTTGTCATCATTGTCTTTAGGGTAGCTGAATTGATTCTTGTCAATTTTGCAAATTTTATTATGACTTTCACAGTTTTTTTTTTTTTTTTTTTTTTTTTTTTTTTTTTTTAGCTTGGACAGCTCATCTTAATTTTAATAAGACTTTAAATGTCTAAATATGTTTGAAAAAAAAAAAGTATTCATATAAAAAACAACAAATGAATAGCCCTGTCAATGGAGGCTTAGAATATGCTGACTGTATTCCCTGTAGAGGGGTAAGACATTCTTCTCACCGAGAAAGGATGTCCTGGTGGTGAGACTCCACTTCTGGAGCTCTGTGGAATGTTGAGGATCCTTTCATTGCCATTACTTTAACTTGGAATGGTAATACCAATTCAGGTCCCATCTTTCAATCCATAGAATTATTAGTTTTGGTAGGAATATTTGAAACTATACAACTGGGTATAAATTTCTTGTATTGAATTGAAGTACTTGATATCTTATAACTGTGTACAAAATCTTGCAAACATCTACAGTAAAAATATAAATCTACAATGTATACAATTCCCTAACCTCAAGGCATGAAAAAAAATGGGTTGACATGCCATTTAAATAAATTAATACACCTGTTAATTTTGATTTTGCCAAAGGATCCTTATTTTTCCTCCCAAATTTTAAAGTTTTTATTTTTACAATTTTTTTCTTTCTTGTACAACACCTTTCATCCTAATTTTGATTGATCAAAAGATATTTGGAAAAATTATTAGTATAAATCCATGATACACAACAAGCAAAATGTTTGGACCCACCCTACATTTCTTTAAGCAACTTAAAATGAGATTTTTGTCTTTTTTCTAAAGCAAAAAATAAAATTTCAGTGTATTTGCTTTTATTTGACAAAAAATAACCGCTTAAATATTATAAAAAAAATTATCTTACAACATATTTTGTTTTTTGTCAATAAAAACTACTACCTATCTTAATTACTGTTGTACAAATTCTTGGCATTCTTTCCAACAGTTTGAAAAGAAAAATAGATGGCAGACCTTCCTAAGCATTCATCAAGCATTGAAAAAGCTTTCTCGCTCTTTGGATTTTCTCTTCAAACTCTATCCAATTCATCCCATGCTAATTCGATGGGAGAAAGGTTGGGAGATTGAAGCATCATAATTTCCGAAATTTCATTTTTATTAATCTATTAATTTAATTTTTTTACTCCAGGTAATTTTGATAATTTAGAAGATTATTTTGGATCCTTGTCTCTTTGAAAAGGGATTCCCTGCCCCCATTATGTATAAACTAGATGGAATAATATATCTTTGCAAAATTAAGTGTTATTATTCCCTCCTCCCCCTGATTTCCTTGACTTGAATCAAGTCTCCTACCCTCTCTACCCTAAATCACCCTCACATCATGACAGACCTAAGACTATGCTTAGTTGTTGGAATAACATATTTATCAATTAGTTTTTCCTCTTGGCTTTCTTCTGACATAGACTCTCATCTTATTACTAAAAGAGTTCAAATCTGGACTCATCTTTCCCCCTATAAATTTTGCCATCTGGTTCTTATGCTTTTTTATCAAGAAGTCTTTTCTTCTTATTTAACTTCTGTAATGGTGGTTTCTTGCACCCTCTGAGCCCCACTAATCTGTCAATATTTGTTTTTTCTGTTAAGAGCAACACTGGTTGCTCTCAAGAGGAATTAAGTACAGCTGTCAACTCTGGAGTCCTTTTCATTCTGTCTTTGGTTCACAACTATCAAGTGTTTATCTTCAGCAGTAGTTGTCGCATTGGTAATCCAGCTCTTTTTCTGTCAACATTTATGCCAGTTTCTAACTACCTTTTTAATGATATTGCACCCTGTGTCTGGAAATGTTCAACTTTTTGGGAATTTATCTTTGAGATTAGTCTTTGAATAAAATTTCAATTTGTGTTTTCACATCTATGCTTAGCTGCCTTGATTTTGGTATTTTGTGCAAATTACCCTTAAAAAAAAAAAAAAAATAAATAAATAAATTAAAAAAACTAAAAAAACTTATAAAAATACTCTTTTAATGGCACAATCTTTTTTTTTTTTTTTCTTTTAACAGCTATGTTTGGGCCAAAATGAATGTCCCTTGTAAAGAGTACCTAGTATTACGTCAATATTCAGTGTCATGTTAATACAGATTATAAATGACATCTTTTAAGAAAAAAAAAAAATGGTAATCTCAAAGTTTACTGAGGCAGTTAGAGTGAAAACAATGTTTCTCATACAAAATATTGATCATTTAACAAAATGTCTCATGGACAGATGAGTTCAAATTTGGTCTTTTTGGTAGTAAGAGGAGTCTGTGCATGAAGAAAGATGGAAAAATAAAAGCAAATTTTATTTTTTTACATGAGGAATCTTTATGGCATCCTGGCAAAAATTCTGGATTGCGGCCTCAAAGTAAGTGAGTTCAAACTCCAGTCATGCTATTCCATTCATTTTCAGACTTATACCCTAGGGAAAGGTATGAACCCTTTTATCCCTACCCAAACTATGAATTAGATAGTATCACTGTGGTTTTTCTACAAGGATGGATCTGTTTTCGAATAACCCAGGAAGGTTGTTGCTCTGCAGAGGCGTACCTCCCCTCCACTGCAACAAGTGTCCTGGATATGACACTAAACAATTCGATGATGCAGCTCCAGTAATACTGGAGCTTTGGGAAATGCAGAGTACCCCTTCATTGCCATTGCTGCTAGGTCCACTCTGGCTCAGAGTGGTTGTACCTGATAGGGTCCTGTCTATGGGTCAAATAGAACTAAACTTTATACTTATGCTAAACTGAATTGTTTGAAAAAGAACTGTTAATATGTAAAAAAGTGGATTCGGCATTAATAACCTACAATGGTTGATATACCATAAAACCAAGCCAGGAAGTTTGATATGCCATTAAACAATCAACCTGAAAAAAACAAAACTAGCTTTTACTTTAAAAATACAAGAATATCTTTTTCTAACATCAAGGAAATTTAAGGCGTTCCCAAACTTTTTCCTGTGGTGTAAATGAAACATTAAAATAAAAAACGTAACCGTGTTTTCAGTTGTTATGAATTGGTAATTGCTGTGGAAAAAAAATCAGATATTGGGATATTTTATCTTTTAACATTCTTTCCCTTGCAGGGATAAACATGAATCATTTGATTCTGAAATAAGAAAAGAAAATAGTAACTTAGTATTTTTTCATAAAATAACTATTATGCCAGTAGCTTTTCCTGTATGTATTTTTAACCAAACCCTCCTCCAGAATGTGACACAAGGTCAGTTTTTAAGCAGAGTTCAGCTAATTCAAATTAAGACTTTTTCTTCACCTAGACTGGTTGTCATATCATTCACAAACAAAAGTTCTCACCAACACTATTATTTACCCATAACTGGAGGAGGGGAGAAGAGACGATTTATTCTTTTTCTAGAGGTTTTAGTACAAAGTGAAATGCAGATGGCCTTAAGTAGGATTTGAACTCTGGTTTCTGATTCCATTCCCAATGATGCTTACTGCACCTGTAGATGTAGGCCAGCATCAATCAGAGTATCACCTTTTTTATTTACTTAAATTGCAATTAATCAATTCTAAAAATAAGATGTTACTTGACATTGACCTGCTTTGTGTGAAAATGAGTGATTATGAAATTTCCATGAAACTTTTCAGTTGAGGATGGAGCTTATTAGATTTGACAAGTTTGAAGACTTTCCCAAATTTGAGTGATTGTATTCATTATTTTTCTTATATATTTATTATCTATTGATTATAAAAGAATTTAATTAGCTTTTCCCTTGATAATTATTCTTTACGACATCAAAGTTCACTTTGCTTTTGAATAAAAGCAAGAAACGCTGCAGCCATGTATTTCATTAAGTGGGTGGAGTGACGAAGAGGAAAAGAACTGAAAGAGTTTGTTGTATACATTATAATCAGAAATATATTTAAGAAGTTTGAGCAGAGGGTAAAGCTATCACTTTGAAGAAATATGTTGAAAAGAAAATACCATTTTGAAGTTGAATAACATTTTTTTTAAAGATTGGTGATGGTATAGAAAATTTAGCATCAGTTTCTAAAATATTTTGGAGATTTATAGAAATTTTGAAATATATATATATATATACCAACCTTCTCTGCACAAGCAGGTTGCAACACAAGGTTTTTAAGCAGAGTTTAACTGGTTTGAATTAAGTTTTCTTCTTTCTAGACTGGTTCTATGACCACAGTTAAAGAACCCAGTCTGTTCTATTTACTCATAGCTAGTGGGAGAATAGTTCATATCCTTTCCCAAAGGTATTAGTACTAGGTGAAATGTGAAAAGCCTTGTCCAGGATTAAAATTTGGGTTCCCATATCTATTTCCTATGATGACTATTACACCTCAAGTGCTTAATATATATATATATATATATATATATATATATATATAATACAACATGGAAATTACAACATAATGCAATTAAGTTTCTTGCATTCATAAGCATTACAAAAGTGCACTACATAGAAATTGAATTTGAGAACAATCCAATCCTGGACAGGGCTGTTTGCATTTCACTTTCTGTTGGTGTCCTTGGGAAACCCTCTGTTCTCTCCCCAGCTCTAGGTACATAGTTGGGCAGACTGGGTTCTTTTAGACTTGGTCAGGCAGCCAATTTAGGAGAAGGAAAACTCTGAATTTAAAAAAAATTGACTTGTGTTGCATTCTGATCATGATGAAAGGGTTGGATAAATATACTTGGAAAGTATGGAATATAAAATGCTATTGGATTTACATTACCAAAAATCTGAGACGTCTATGCAACAAAAGATTTAAAGTTATGAAAACATGAGTACTCCAACTGTTACATATTCACAATTAATGCCATGTGCGAAATAGACATATAATGTTCATAATGATAGAACATATAAAGAACATAGGAATCTCGAAATTCGAAAACACATATGACTTCTTGTTCAGGTACAAAACCTTTTTATTACTTTTGAGTTAAAGGTTTCGACATAAGGAGGAGAGACACAATCTTGCTATGCCGTCTTATTCATTTGGCCCCTATCTCGTGCGGCACACACGGCGTTCAAATTCGTCTCGCCTCTGTGAACCCCAAAAGTCGAACCTCCTCGTTCGGCGTCTACTTTTTAACTCTAACTTTCTTTCAATTCTCCACAAACCTCTGCGTGCTTCTGGTGCGTGATGTCATTTGCACTCCATCACTCGTTTCATCTCGGACTATTGTGACATCTCTGAGTGACACCTTCGTCCACCCGCACGCACCCGCGTTAACACCAGCATCAATGTTTGCACCTAACTAACCCATGTGCTGAGCCGAAAGGTTCACAGCCTAACTAAACCCAAAGGCAGGAACTGAAATCCCTCAGCTATTATATTACACAACAATATCATTGAATAAAAACTGCACCTACATGTAATATATCAAAACAATGTATCTTTAGTTTAGAGAAGAAAATGGCTATCATGCCATTTTCAAACCAGTTAGAGCTTGTCAAAATTCAGACATGAAAATAAGTTTTTTTTCTACACTATTTATTACTTCATGACTTGACTGATTTAAACAACTGAGCAAATATTGATTAAAAATGTTTAAAATCTAATTATTCAACAAAACATGCACACATACGTACACATTATCCTCAGAAGAGTTCTAAGCATTTTAGAATATTATAACCAACAAAGGATTTTTTTAAAGACTTATTTTAGTATAGACTTCTTGGATCTTCTGCAATAGAAATTTAGCCCTGTTTTGTATTCTGTCCTTTCCATGTATCACTTCCTCATAATATTTGTAATTCTTCAAATGTAATACTGTTTGACAATTGTAAAAGTGTGAAAATAATATGCAAGTTTTTTTTTTTTTTAAAAAGAAAGGATTCTGCCATCTTTTTAACCACTTGTATTTAAAAAAACGATGGCCAGCCTTGCTTCTTTCAGTTATGTACAATCACAGAAATGAAATCATGAAATGAAAGGACATTTTTTTAAAGTCTAATGTGTTGAGTTACTGGGAAATATAGGACTTAGTATTTAAACTGCCCCCCCCATTTTTAGTGTTTCTCCTTCTGTTATGCAGAGGGAGGGTAAGCACATCCTCTTTCAAGCACTTCACATGTTAATACTTTTGTCTCCTCCTAACCTCTGTGTTGACCTCATGATCTTATATTGAACTTTATGCTCAGTCTTATCTCTTGGGGATATCCCTGCAATCTCAAGTTCATTGCTCTTCCTTTCTGATTAGTGGTTTCCTAGAGCTATTAAGGTCAATACTATACAATCTATGAATGGTTCAGACTTACAGTCTTCTTATTATCATTGTTACAACAGAAACTTTTTTTTTTTTTTTTTTTTTTTTTTAATCATTTCTGAAAAAAATACCAATGTCTTCTGAATATATGATTAGCCTACAAGGGTCATTCAAAAAGTTCTAAATATCTAGATTTTAGATTAGCTGTGCACCTCATAACTTTTGTATAAGCCTTAATTACACAGACAGTAAGACTCAAATCTGAATTAATTTTTCTCGTTTTATAAGTGGTTGTGTGTTGCCACAACAGATGTTCAATCATGGCTCTTCTTTCTGCATGAGGCTTACAACTTTTTGAAAGATCCTTGAACGTGCTGCTTCAATTGTAGAACTTGGTTTTGAATTCAATTATCCTTCTCCTAGATTGGTTGCTCATGAAGCCTATAGAACCTCGCCTGCCTATTGAACTCTGCTCACTGATTTCACTTCGTATGCTGGTAGCCATTGTTACCCCTCCATACCTCCCACTTGGCGTATCTAGCAGCATGTCACACTTTCTGGAAGAAAACTGACTCTGCCTTCAAGAATTTCTAATAATTGTTTCAAAAACTATCTACATCAACAATATTCTAATTTGATCATTCATTTATTAAAATACGAGTATTTCTGTGTAGTGTAGTCACCTACAACTGTGTCAGTGAGGGCTAATTGTGGGATGGAGGAGAAATACATTAATACATCTCAAGAGTTAAGACCTCAGTTGCTTTAACTGTTTCCTTCAGTTATTGAGGCAATGGAAGTAAAGAATAATGGCCACAATGTGGAGGGTATTTTCTTTGTTTTAGTAATAACTGACTCTTCTTGAGTCTTTGATAGGTTCACTTATTCTCTATACATGTGAATTCTTATTTCCTTGTACTCTAGTCACCAAAAGAGTACAAATTAAAAAAAAAGACTATCGTCTTTTATTGGAATTCACAGAACATTCTCTTTCACACTTCTGCCTCTCATAGTCAGCTGGGGCTGCAGAATACACCGACTGCATCTCTGTAGAGGAGTAAAACTCCTCAAATGAGTGTCCTGGTTATGACACTAAACAATCTGATGGTGAGGCTCCAGTAATGCTAGAGCTTGGGGGAATGTGGAGTATCCTTTCATTGTCATCGCTGCAAGGTCCACTCTGGCCTGGAGTGGTAGCACCTTATAGGGTCCTATCTATGGGTCAAATAGAACTGTTCTGTGTACTTATGCTAAACTGAATTGTTTGAAAAAGAACTGTTTATATGTATAAAAATGGATTTGCCATTAGATGACCAACAATGGTTGATATGCTATAAAAACCAAACCAATCCCAATTCACCAGTCCCTACCACTACTTTAGAAGGCTGATCAAATCTAGTGACTCCAGTAAGTCTTGGTTAACAGCTGTTTTCAGTCTGATATTGCTATATCAAACCTATCTTGTTATACTGGATGAGATGTTGAGCTTTGTGAGCTCATTTTCAGTCTGCTGACCTTTTTTCTTTTGTTTTTTAAAGAATTTATCTATTCATATCCTGGTACCATTTTTAAGCCAATATTTCCCTAATTGCTTTATATCTATTTAGAATCTGGTGCTTTTCCAATTATTGCCTGTATTTTAATGGTGAAACTTTGTTTCCAACTTCTTTGACTGTCAAATTGCATCTTGTGCATTCCACAGTGTGCCACTTGAAATATTTTATCCTTGAGGAGTAAATGGCCTACTTGGCTTATTAAAATTCCCAAATTGTTAATGTCAGGAGAATTTACAAGAGGAAAAAGGTAATAAAATAAAGAGGGGGTTTTAATCAATAGCTCATTCGACTGGATTATGTTTAATATGTGGGTCAGTTTCTATTGCTTGGGAAGTGATGCTTATCATCTGCTATCAAAACCAATACCCTCCACCCCACCAAAAAGTAAAAAGATATAATTTGGTATAAAAACTGAACAATAGTCAGATCTTTTTGCTTAAAAAGAATGATCCACCCTGATTGTAGCGCTAGCAAATATGCTGATTGTATCTCCTAAATACAGGGTGTCCTTGATATAACACAAAATTACAGCTGGTGGTGAGGCTCCAGTTCTGTGAGTGTGAAGTACCCCTTCATGACTATTATTTCCCAGTCCAATTGAAATGGACCCTTTTCTTCTGCTGTCATCTTGGCTCCTTCAAAAGGATAGAACAATTCGAGCATTAAAACAAGTTACAACAAAAAATATTGTATATTTAAAGTTGTTAATAATTATTCAACTTAAAGATGGATGTATATTTTCTTATTTTATATTATATGACCATCTGATACATCATGCTATATCTTTTGTTTGTGCAAATCAACCCACTGGGGTGTTGTATAGCAAAAAAATATAGCATGATCCATATATTGCATTAAACATGTTAAATTGAAAAATATTTAAGTTAATATTACAATCATTTCTTGCTATTTCAATATAATACACACATTTAGCCGATCTATTGCATTATCATATTTGTGTGTGCGTGTGTGGTTATATGTATAATACACACACACACACACACACACACACACCACACACACACACACATATGCACACACATCATTAAATAGAATTTTTTTTTTTTTTTTTTTTTATTTTTTTTTTTATGAAGCTAATTTCTTTTTTTTTCCATGAATGTAAACTTTGCATTGTTGGAGTTGGTTTATAGCAAATCTTATTTTGATCTCTCAAAAGTATTTGTTTTGAGGCTATTCAAAATGGTAGCAAATTAAACAGTGCTCTTGTCTTGAACAGAGGTCTGCCATCAAATTTTTAATGGTTGGGAAGTGTAAACAATGTGAAATTTACAGAAGAATTATTGATGGGTACAGAGAAGCATGTCATTGTCCAAAAATGTGTACAAATGAGTTACTCATTGTAAGAAAAACCCATGTTTGAGTCTGTGAAGTGGAAACATACTAACTCTTCAGGTAGAGAAAAAGTTTCAGGCTTTGGGGTCAGTAAAGAAGGTGATGCTGACAGGTTTTCTGGGACACGGAAGGACTCATCACTATTGATTTCTTTGGAAAATATGCAGCTTCAAACACTGCTTCTTACTACCACACATTAGGAAAAATAACTTTTTTGTTAAATGACCTTTGTGTGCATTATGTTAGGTGCAATGGGTAAAACATTACCATTTTAAATTAACTCGATGCAGTGTTTTATTTGTCTCATTGTTTTGTCTACTGTGCAGCAAACTAGTCAGTAGTACTCAGTCTGTGAGGAAAGCAGCACTATGATGCAATTCACTCCTCCAGAAATTGGGAAACAGCATGCTGTACTGATTGGCAATCATGTTAGAAGCTTCAATACAAAGATTTCAGTGTGTCAGTATCAATCTGAGGACATATTTATATTGATGAAATCCAAAAAACCAGTTCATATAATGGTTTTTGGGGTGATCACTAGCAATGGTAATATTATGCCTTCATTCTTCCCACATGGCCTCATATTTAGCACTTGAGACCTATATCTGGAGAAGTTGGTGCTGGTCTGGATTGAGAAGAGGTCTAATGGATGAGCCTATGTCTGTCAACAGGACTCTACACCATGCCACGTAAGGGAAACCTAGTGTTGGCTGTGAGAAAATTTTTACAACCATATCACTCCTAATATATGGCTACCCAACTCCCTAGATTGCAAACCCCTTGATTATTTTATGTGGGGTGCAGTTGTGTGAGAGAGCAATAAAACTCTGTGCAACACCTAAGATGAACTGAAGGCAAGGATAATGGCAGCATTTACCAAATTAAACAAGGAAACTATTGGAAAGGCTTGCAAGAGATTCTGAAGTATTCTGGAGGTCTTGGTTGAAGCCAATGGCAATCTCTTTGAATAAATTTAATCTTTCAAGATATTTTTTGGTAATTTTGGTAAATATACTTGATAAAATGAGATGTTAGAGTTATTTTCATTTTTGTGTGATTAAGATAACAATTTACACATCACACCCTATGTGTGAGAGAGAGAGGATTCCTGAGTTGTTAAATATTTGATACCGGGCCATTGGCCAAATGAGTAGTGTGTTCACCTACTGTCTGGAAGACCGGGGTTCAATCCCAAGTCGAGTAATACCAAAGACTCAAAAAATAATACTTGATGCCACCTTGCTTAACACTCAGCATTATAAGGTAAGGATCAAGAGTAAAGTGGAGCAATCTAAGAAATGGAGTAGCACCCTCCTCTACACCTTGGTGTTATAGCTATTGAAAAAGAAGCCTTTGGGTCACCCTTGACTAAGGTCACCAACTTTTATAAGATACTGTATGGTTGACATCTAAATTTGACTTTTGGAGACTGAATATAGAATAACTGTTCTAAGTCTGTATATTTTTCTTTTTGCAAAACAAGAAATCCTTATGATTTCATGAAGATGTTTGATTATATAACTATGAAAATAAGACTCTGAGTGGTGTGGATGAAATTTTGGAACGAATTAACTAAACTCGAGGTATCTGATGCACTAATGATAGGATTCGCATCATGATTATCATGGTATTTAATTTTCCACTACCTTCTCCCAGGTTCCAGATTTGATCCATAGTTGTATGTGTGTGCATGTATGAGGATCATTAAATAAGTTTCCAGACTTTTTTCGTATGGGCACTTCTATTGATAGTACATACATGAAACTCTAGTCACCTTCAAAGTAATCTCTTCTGGCTGCAATGCACTTCTTGTACCATTCTAACAACTTCTGGAAGGCTCCATGGAAGTCCTCTTGTGTGAGCATGTCAGTGACCTTCGTCACAGCCTCTTTCATCTCCTTAATTGTCTCATAACAACAGCCTCTGATCTTAGGGATTAACCAAAAGTCACAGGGAGCAAGGTCTGGACTGTAGGCAGGCTGAGGAAGTGTCTTGATGCCCATCTTGATAAAATAGTCTGTGACAAGGATGGAGTTGTGGACTGGTGCATTGTCCTGGTAGAAATACCACTGACCCAATTTGAAGAGTGCTGGCCTCTTCCCAAGGAATATCTTCCTGAACTCCCTTAAAACCTCAACATAGTAACCCTAACCTTTTGGCCAATCAACTGTGGTGTATTGACTTCCTTACTCCTTCCACACCTCTCATCATCCCTCATAGACTCCCTGCCTTCCTTAAATCTCTTATGCCACTCAAAAACTGAAGCTTGATTCATGCAAGATGGTCGAAAAGGAGTCTGAAGCATTCCATACGTTTCTGTGGCATTTTTTCCAAGTTTAAAACACAATTTTATTGCATATCATTCTTCTAAAGTGTCCTCATGTCCAGATTGCATTTTTGAAATTCACTGGCTGTGATAATCAGGTTTTAGTAGGGTGTATTCCAATTGCTGCTGTAGCTGTTCATTTGAACCTGAAATCATAAAAATTGGTCAGTCATCTCATAAGATGTATAGCAATAACATAGTGAATTGTTAAGAGTCTACGACAATTTCAAATGCCTGTACAAAAAAAAGTCTGGAAACTTATTGAATGTGCCATGTATGTTTTTAATGGTAAAACTTAGTGTTGTGAATTGTTTTCCTCAAGGGCATTATCGTAAAATGTTTCCAGATGCCAACTAAACTGAAGGTGCCTTTTTAATATTGTTTGCTAAAATTGTAACTATCAAATGAGTTGCATATTTCTGTTTGTGTGTGGGGATTTGTTTTATAAAATGCTTGCCCAAATCTAAATAAGATTATTCAAGTTTTGAAAATATCAGCTGACTTCTACTGAAAAACATATTTGTAATTATATAGCCTGTTTATTTGGGATATTTTGTTATTTGTGTCCGTTGGCATCACTCACATTTTGTATAAGCAGATATGTCTGTATTCTGTGTGTAAAGTGTGTGTGTGTGTGTGTGTGTGTGTATGCATTGAAAAGTTCATAGGCTGACCAAGAGACTCTCATGAAATGTGATTAAATGAGGTTTATTTTTTTGCATAGTCCCCATTGTGGTCTAAACACTTTCATTGGTGTTGCCATGCTTGGATCTCATTGGTCAAAAAATTCATCAACAGAAGTTGGCATATGAACTTTTCATACAATTTGTGTGTGTGTGTGTGTTTGTTTTTATATATATATATATATATATATATATATATATATATATATTAGTTATTTGCTTAGCCCTTGTGTAGTACGTCAGAAGTATGGTGCTCCCACTGAGAATCTAACTTACTAAGCATTACCCCATGTGAGGTGCCCTATGTATGTACACACATTGAGGAGTTATCTCTTCCCACAAAAGAAATGGAATTTGAATGCACATTATATCATTTGTGTCTGCCAAACAACTACTGTGGCACTAAGTTCTGCCCTTTGATGTGCATATTTTGGTGTAACAATGCATGAGTTGACAAAGAAAAGATTTAGCAAGAAATATTTCCAAGTACAAGAGATGAAATAAATTATTTGGATAACTTCCACGATTTTATATAATGTTTCTTAAATAATCACTTATTTATTTATTTACTAGTATAGAATATTATCTATCAAGAACATGATGAAAAAGATTTGAAAAAAAAAGATTCTAGTGTTTGAAAATAGATTTTGTTAAATTTTTTTATTTTTATTTTTTTTGATGACTAATAAAAAGAACAATGGAAATGATATTTTTTTTTTATGAAGAACAACTGCTGAAACTGATGGAAAAATTTGTGAAACATTTAATGGAGAAACTTAAGAAGGAATCGAATTTTACCAACAATATTCACATTTCAAATGTAATGAAATATCACTTGAAGACCAATCATAATTTGGCTAACCTTGAAGCTCAAATGATGAAAATCTTCAAAGTTTGTTTGGCAATCAATGAAGATTATCATTCATTGATTTTAATGGCATGTAAACCTTTCTGGGGTTATTTTATTCCTAGAGGTTGGAGGATTCTGTACATTTTAAGTCTGTATGTACATTTTTTTTGTGTATTTGTTTCATTATTTTTTAATTTTATTTCTTAATTTATTTTTAATACAAATCATTTATACACTAGTAAGTAAGGACAAATGCATTAGCAACATTCTCTTTGGGACTCCAACCCATGGACAGACTAGTGTTGACAAACCAGTAAAAAAAACTTAATTTATCCAGAGGATTGCCTAGAGTTAAGACTGATAGGGATGGATGATAAAAGTCAAGGGAATCCACAGCCCAGTTGGCTGGGGGTGTAGAATACACTAATTACATCTCTGCAGAGGGGTAAGACTCACCCCACCCAATGAGTGTCCTGATAATGACATTAAACAATCTCATGGTGAGGTTCTAGTCTTGGAGCTTTGTAGAATGTGGAGTACCCTTTCATCACCATCACTCCCAGGTTCACTCTGACCCGAAGTGGTTGTACCTGATACGGTCTTATTTATAGTTCAAATAGAAGTGTTTGACATTTAAACCAAGTGCAAACAAATGGCTTATGCTGAATTGAATTGTTAGAAATGAAACTGTTCGATCATTTAACTGTGTATAAACAAATGACTGATGTTTAATTGAATTGTTAGTTATACATTGCAATACTTGGAACCATTTAATTTTGTTGACTTATGCTAAATTGAATTGTTAGAAATAGAGCTGTTTAATCATTTAACTGTGTGTATCCTTAAAATGTGTTTACGAATCATATATTTAATATATATATAAAAACAGGATTTGGCATTAGATGACCAACAATAATTGATATGCCATTAATCTAAACCAAATCATGTATATTTTATATGTCTAAAGAGTATTTGGCATTAAATAACCAACAATGGTTAATAAGTCATAAAACCAAATCAAACTAAGGAAATCCAAACTGTCATGTCAGCGTGCCTTGATGATATGGTTTCAAGTATTCTTATTTAATAATAATAATGATTTATAAACAAGCTTTAAGTAAATATTCTTAATACAAATAATTTGGACAGGTATAATTTCAAGTATTCTTATGTAAAAATTTCTAGCAATTATATTTCGGGTTTTATGGCATATCAACTCTCGTTTGATTATTTTATACCAAAATCAGTTTAATAATCATGGTCTCTAATGATATATAATGGAAAAATGTATCTATGTAATCATTTTAAAAAAGGTGAACGCTTTGCATATATGTTTTTACCCAACCCCTCCATACGAGCGAGATGGGACACAATTTTTTTTTTTTTTTTTTTTTTAGTGGAGTTTAACAGGTTTGAATTTAGTTTTCTTTCTAGACTGGTTGCCATACCCGGCTAAAGAAGCCCATTTTATTGTACTATTTTACTGATAGCTGGAGGGAGAATAATCAGATTCATACCTTCCCAAGTGTATCAGTACTACTTGAAATAAAAATGTCCTCATTCAGGATTTGAACTCGGGGTGCCATATCCATTTTCTATGACGATATTCATTACACTACCCTATTTACCCAACCCCTCTGCTCAGGTAGGATATGATACAAGGTCAGTTTTTAAGTGGAATTTAACAGGTTTGAATTCAGAATATTCCTTCTCTTAGACTAGTTGCCTCACCAAGGCTGAAGAACCTAGTCTGTCCTACTATTCACCCATAGCTGGAGGGAGAATAATTGGATTCATATCTTTCCCAAGGGTATTAGTGCTATGTGAAATGCAATCAGCCTTGTCCTGGATTTGAATTCGTGTCGCCGTGTCCATTTCCTACGATGATAACCATTACACCATGGGCACCTATTCATTACACTACAAGCATTTTCACTTCATTTGGAGTTGCTATATCTATATTTTAAGAGCCAATCTATTAATGTTATTAAAAATCCTTTAAATATTATCTCAAATGGATTTATTTGATGTATAGTTGGAACTCTAACAAGTTGAACCACTCGAGGTTCGAATGAACTTGGAGTAAATGCAATGAAGGGGTTACTCTATACTCCTGAGAGTCCCTGAACTGGAACCTCACACCCAGATATACTTTTGTCATCTTACCCAGGAAACCTCCTGGTTGGAAGATCAGCTTACCTTTCTGCAGAGGATAGCATATTCTAAGCCCTGCTGACAAGACTGAAGATTATCTTTGGACACTTGATGAGATAACTTGCACAGAACCACTTTCACTGCTAGTTCTACTCTTTGTAGAACTTGCATCAGTATCATTATTATTCTCATCATCTGTGCAATTACAATTATCAGCTTGTAATATAACACATTAATTTGGACTGCTTAAAGTCTTGCACACTGTGGTTTGAATAAAAGACCCCCCCCCCGAAACAACTAAATATTTTAATGGATGCTACCTGCTTTACTTATAATTATAATGAATTGAGAGAAAACAAGGAATTGTGGGTAGTAAAAGTGGCTACATAAGTCGATAGGCAATTCAGTTGGATTCATTCTTTGATCAAGTGTCAAGCAACCCTATCAATAGAAGAAATAAATGAAAGGGAGAGAGGAAGAAAGAAAGACAGTCAGAAAGAAAGGAGGGAAAAATTTAGGAAGAAAAGCAAGCTGTTTTATGTGAATATCTTAAAATTTGTTTGCCCACTAGTGAACTCTTTCATTATCAAAGTATGCTAACAGTATGGATTATCTCGACTTTCTTGCACCATCTGTCCCTATCTATCATTGCTCTTGATAAGTCCTCTAAATTGCATCCAGTGTACACACAGACATTACCATTACAATGACTTGAATTCAAACTAAAGCTTTTTAAATAAGCACAGAAAATAAGTTGTTAGGGATGCTCGGAAAAGCAAAATATCATATTTAGTTATTAACTTTTTTTACAGTTACTCAGCGAAAAAATTCAACCTTGCTTGTTTTAATTTTCAGTACTTTAAAAATTAATCGGAATTTGGCTTTTAAAAAGGTTTTGAATAGAATAAAATTTGTTATTTTTTCCATTGAAAATATATACTTTTTTTTTTTTGTGCTGTCTTAATGTGACTTTTACGTCAATACTGATGGCCTTCAGATTCACTTAAACACATTTAAAAACTTTTAAATGAGGCCAATAAAACAATAGCTGCATAAAGATATTTTGCGGGGGTTTACAGAGGAGAAAAAAAAAAAAAAACTGGTACTCTTTATTGCAAACAGATTCATATACAAATGTACAAAGACCCATCTAGACAACAATAACTTTGCTACTATTTTAGAATAAAGCTTTCTTATTTATCTAATTTTTTTTAAAGATATAATTTTGCTGATTAAATGAAAGAGCATTCTGCTTTTTTTTTTTTTTTTTTTACCATCTTGCTTTCGTACTGTGAATAGCTGTTAAAAGATGTGACTTATTAAATGGTAATACAAAATACAGAAAATAAACTTGTGAAAAGGTTTGTTTCAATGGGTTACTAAATGATTGGTATCAAGTCTTGAGTCAATAAAGATTATAATAATCCAATTTAGTATTAAATCTAGGAAAGGTAAAGTTCCAAATCATAAATCCAACATCAACAAGGTGTTCTTTCCTTACAGATGTTGCACTAAATGAGTCAGGATTTTTTATCATATTTACCCAACCCCTCTGCTCGGACAGGATATGACACAAGGTCAATTTTTAAGCGGAGTGTAACAGGTTTGAATTTAGAGTTTTCCTTCTCTTAGACTAGTTGCCTCACCAAGGCTGAAGAACCTAGTCTGCCCTACTATTTACGCATAGTTGGAGGGAGAATATTTGGATTCGTATCTTTCCCAAGGGTATTAGTGCTATGTGAAATGCAATCAGTCTCGTCAAGGATTTGAACTCGTATCACCATGTCCATTTCCTACGATGATAACCATTACACCATAGGCACTTCCCGTGTCAAGATTTTTTTATCATATTTACCCAACCCCTCCGCTCGGGCAGGATATGACACAAGGTCAATTTTTTAAGCAGAGTTTAACAGGTTTGAATTCAGAGTTTTCCTTCTCCTAGACTAGTTGCCTCACCAAGGCAGGATTTTTTATAATAATTAGAAGATACTTTTCTCAGAATGCAATATTGATAGTTTATTTAAGAGGGAAAGCTGTTCATTGTTTATACCAATAAAAGCCATTACTTGTTTGCGTTATTGAGAAACAGAAACAGCTTATTTGTCATATGGATTGCATATCTGGGGAAGGCTGTATAACAGAGCAGCCAAAATATTATGGTACCAAAATGAGTTTAGTTGACCTTTATTTTTATTCCTGCATAATGCGCTTAACATAATGGTTATTGTCACTGGAAATGGAATCAGTGACCCAAGTTCAAATTGTGGAGAAGGCTGCTTGCATTTCATTTTGTTCTAATTGGCAAGTCTTTTGATGACATCTAGTATCCACTCGGAGTAAGTTTTACTGGTCCTTCTAATACTGGTGTAATGAGTTTAAACTTATTTCAGCAGCAGTGTCATGCATGTCTTGCTTATCTTACTTCAATGGTTTGTGAGCTGGGGGCTAAGTGGCAGTAAAAATACTGTTTTTTTAAGGTTCTGCTTTTAGGATTTATTCAAAGCAGTATTGTGGAGTTTATATCTAGCCTTTTCTTAAGATGTTTCATTGGAGTCTGAGTGCAACCATATAGTAGTACTGACACAGGTACAGTTTGGAAGAATTCCTATTTTATTTCATCAGAAAAATGCTATATTTTATGTATAATGCTTAAAAGCATGAATTTTATCGGAAAAAGATAGGAATTTAATAGAATGGGGATTTTTATGCCTTATCTCTTCCAGGGATTGAACTCTGGTAACTTGATTCATTTTAATAGTAATGCTTAAAAGTATATGTCCAGCAAGAAAAGGGTAGGAATTTGATAGCATGTGTCCAATCAGAAAAAGCATATTGCTTGAGTGGATATAGAAACTAATCCATATGACGGATGCACACCAAAGTCAATTGTAAGGAAGAGCTTATTACTAATAATCAATATTCTAAGCACTTCCAGTAAAGTACTCTTTGTCAGCAGGTCATTCAAGTGCTTACTTATTGACCTCAAAGCTGGCCTGTTGCAGTGTTTGTTGCTTCTGAAAACTTTTGAAAGAAAGACTATTGGGAGGCATTTTCATCAGGTTGTATTTCAGTGTTCTTGAAATTGAAAAAATATGTAGATTGTTAATGCTAATCTGATATTTTTCAGCCAATGAAAAACGTAGGTGCTCATAGCAGCCCAAACTAGTTGTATTTGTAAGTTGATATTTCCCCATATCCTCATAAAATATGGAATGCAGTAGATGTTAATACAAGAGCATTCAAAAAATGCATTTAGCAATTTGGTATTCACAGTAGATAATTTGACTCTTCTTTATAGGAATGTACAATTCAGAGATGGATCCCCAGTGCCCGGGTGGATTCCTTTGTGCCTTGTGAGAACTTTAGTACATGACAATTTCTATTGTTAAGATAAAAGTGTAACTCATTTGGGAGTAAAAACCAATTCATTTTTTTGCTCTGTCAATGGGTCTTAGAATATCTTAACTGCATCCACTCCCGTGCGGTAAATGAATGCCCTATGTATGACCCCAAACTGCATATCGTAGTGAAGTTCGAGGTCTGAACAGTAGAGTACCCTTTCATAGCCATTACTCCCAGATTCACTCTGGCTTGGGACAAATAAATCTAGTTGAAAATTATTTGCATTAGATAACTGATACCATATAACTGTATGCAAAAAAATAATTATTGAATAGGAGCCGTTACTTGAGACCATAGAATTGTGTATAAATTAGTTGTATTTAATAAGAACACTAGAAATTGTTATAGTTGGCGACCGTAGTTGAGGGCTACCCAAAATCTCTTTACAATAGCTACTACACTGAAGTGTAGGGGAAGGGTGTAACTCCTTTCCCTGAAATGCTTCACTTTACCCTTGAAATGCTTCACTTTACCCTTGAAATGAACCTTGTAATGCTGAGTGTTAAGCAAGGAGGTATCAAGTACCATTTTTTGAGTCTTTGGCATGACTCGACCTGAGATTGAAACCCAGTCTCCTGGGCCATTAACGAACACTCTATCACTAAGTCAATTGGTTGGTCAGATATTATTATAACTGTGTGTAAATTATTTGTATTAGAAAGAATACTTGATACTATACAATTAAGCAAATGATTTCAAAAAAATTGCTTTTGAATATTGAAAATATATTTATAATGACACTCAAACATTTGCAAATAAATCTAATTTCCACTTTAAATAAGCCATAAAGAATTGATTTGCCATTAAATAAACAAAACCAATTTTTTTATGTTTCTGTCCCATAATAGTTGCTACACTTAATGTAGGAAATTTACATGCAAATGTAACAAATATTATGCGACAATGAATATTTTATATGATGAAATGAATAATGATCTAAGTGAGCAGACCATTACTAGTGAGTTTATTTTTCACTAAGTGCCCTATATTTGTAGCCTTGTGCTTTAAGCTTTACTTGATATAGGTCACCATGTGATGGTGACGTAGGTAGCAAGCTAGTTTCCCAGATTCATCGCTGATGGTTAAGTTTGATCCTAACTTAGGTACTCTATATTTGCAGCCCTGTGCCAATACTTAGCTATTGTTATTTTAACAATTTTTTTTATATTTATGTTATCTCTTATATTGTAATGATTTATTAAGGGAAGTGCCTGTGGTGTAATGGTTATCGTCACAGGATATGGACACGGCGACACGAGTTCAAATCCTGGTCCTGACTGATTGCATTTCACATTGCACTAATACCCTTGGGAAAGGTATGAATCCAAATATTCTCCCTCCAGCTATGGGTAAATAGGAAGGCAGACTAGGTTCTTCAGCCTTGGTGAGGCAACTAGTCTAGGAGAAGGAAAACTCTGATTTCAAACCTGTTAAACTCGGCTTAAAAATTGACCTTGTATCATATCCTGCCCGAGCATAGGGGTTGGTAAATATGATATGATTTATTAATTAATTAGACTAGCAGTCAATTTTCATAAAGTGCTCCACACTTTTAGCCTTGTGGTAAACTAAGATTACTAAGTAACAAACTGTTATGAGACTGTGGTTGGTATTTTTAAGATTTATTGTTACATTTAAAGAACATTTTTATTCAATGAACAATCTACCAACCTCTTTTAAAAGAAACAATGACCAATTTATAGAAGGAAAGTCTCTGTAGCATAATGGCTAACATGCTGAACAGCAGCCTCAAAATAAGTAAGTTCAAACTCCAGTCAAGCTATTATGTTTACTTTCCAACTAATACCCTTGGGAAAAGGTGTTGAACCTTCTTATCCCTCCACCCAGTTATAGGTTAAATAGTATCACTGCTGTTCTTCTGCATGGGTAGCTTTGCCATTAAATAACCCATGAAGGTTAATATCCCATGAAACATATAAAGCAAACAAATTCATTTATTGATATTGTGGATTTTATAGATCTTAGATTGACCGTTTCAAATAAATAAATTTACTCTGATTTATAAGTTTTCTTTTGGTTATTTTACAAATCATCAGGATCAAAATATTTAGAAGGAAACTTGAAATTTAAAATTATTGTCAATGTAGCCAAGATTTTGGTAAGGATCATCACCAACTTAAGACTTTGATATGGAAGATACGACATCTTGGATTTGGAATTTGATTTTATCATTTATTACTGAGTTAAAATGACCTGTTTATTTTTGCTTGCTTGATATTATTTTCAGAAATTTTAAATTAATGGCATGTATGTGAGGAGAAAAAGATGATGACTTAGTAGAATGTGTTTGATCAAAAAAAGAATGTGAACCAAATTAAATGTGTCCAATCAGGAAAGGATGGAAAGGAAACTGAATGTGTCTGATAAGGAAAGGATGGGAAATGAAACTGAATGTGTCTGATGAGGAAAAGGTGGGAGACGAAACTGAATGTGTCTGATGAGGAAAGGGTGGGAAATGAAACTGAATGTGTCTGATGAGGAAAGGGTGGGAGATGAAACTGAATGTGTCTGATGAGGAAAGGGTGGGAGATGAAACTGAATGTGTCTGATGAGGAAAGGGTGGGAGACGAAACTGAATGTGTCTGATGAGGAAAGGGTGGGAGACGAAACTGAATGTGTCTGATGAGGAAAGGGTGGGAGATGAAACTGAATGTGTCTGATGAGGAAAGGGTGGGAGATGAAACTGAATGTGTCTGATGAGGAAAGGGTGGGAGATGAAACTGAATGTGTCTGATGAGGAAAGGGTGGGAGACGAAACTGAATGTGTCTGATGAGGAAAGGGTGGGAGACGAAACTGAATGTGTCTGATGAGGAAATGGTGGGAGACCAAGTAGAATGTATCTGCAGGAAAGAATTAAAAAAATTGCTATAATGCACACTGGTTAGTATCCTCATTTTGGTTGTTACCATAATTGCAATATTTTAACCATTGGGCTGTCTACATGTCTTTTGTAATCTGGAAAAATTTTGAACTTAACTCTTTATTCAATCCCTGGGTTAAATTGTTCTCATTCTGCCATCCATACTTCAAAGATATATCTTATCAGTTAATTTTTCTTTCATAGTTAATTTATCCATGTTTCATTCATCTTTTCCACTGAAGTCTCACTAGCCAATATCTCTGAACTTCTGAGTTCATAATTTCTTGCAAGAAAAGGAGATTCTGAAAAGTTTTGTACAATAACTGAAGAATTCTTTCAACTTGGAATTTACCAAAAGCCTTCTGCAAAAGTGTCATTCTTTGGGATTAGTTTTTACTCATGTGAATTTTTTTAGTAATTTCATCCTCCAGGACTCTTACTAGGTTGAGTCAAAAGTTTTGCAATATTTTGGTAATGCATGAAACTATTTGCCAGATCCAGATGCTTTTATTTTACTTGCCAGATTAACCCTTATGGCTTGAAACACCGTCTCAAAATCTATGGTTTTAGGCCTACCTGACCTTGCCTGATCATTGAGGTTTTAGGCCTACCTGACCTTGCCTGATCATTGAGGTTCTTGCAACCTGAGCAAAATTTATTGAACCATTTGCATTTAACTGAGCCCTCACCTTTTTGTACTGAATTTTTTGATTGCTTTCGTGGCATTATGTCCCAGTTTGAATGCATGAAGCATAAGTTCATTGAATTAGATTACATTTCACATTTATCTGTGCAGCTTTCAAATCACACATGGAGGGAAACAATACACAATGTATCAGTGTACCAACAAGATACTATCAACCTCTGAAGGAGTCTTCTATGGCTGGAACTACTTGGGTCACATGATGTACATGCCACAAACTAGCATATATCAAAATATTGCAAAACTTTTGACTTGGCCTAGTATTTACTATAGATCTTTACATGTCTGTTCTAGATCTTCAGTCTGGACCAGAATGTTAGAAGTTAGGTTTTTGAAGTAACAGGTTTGTTGGTCAATAGAATAATATTCATAAGCTATTTTTTGATAGTTTTAAAAGTGGTAAAATTAGACCAGCAAGTATTCATAGAATGCATTTGAGAGTAATAAAATGCTGCCAACTGTTGTGTTGTATAGACCAAATGCTATAAATACCATTATTGATGTATTTGGTCAGTCAGTGGGTCAATGTTTTGACTAAGCTTAAAGCTACTAATACTGCTTCCAAGGGGAAATATTTTACTACTACTTACTGCAATCTATTGTAACTGCTTCACTGGTAGCTGATTTCTCAGATATAAAACCATCTATTGGTGTTGATAATTAACCTTTTAAATGCTGAAACCCTTGGTCCTTGGATAACCTGTACCTGAGCTAAAATTCATTTTTTTATAGATTTGCTTCAGATCAAACATCACTTTTTAAAGCTATCTCATAATTCTATTTAAGCTCCTAAATATTTTGGCTCTGAAGTGAGACACTGCCTTGTTAGTGGGACTTAGTATCCTCTATAAAAAACAAAAAAAATAAATAAAAGAGGGATGCCCTGGGTATGACACCAATCTACATTTGATGGTGAGGCTCCAGTTCTGGACATTTGGGGTGTGTGGAATACTCCCTCATTACCATTACTCCCAGGTGTACTTTGACCAAGAGTGGTTGTTTGGTTTAGTTAAATGACAGATCAACCCTTGTGGGTTATCTAATGCCAAATCCTGTATACATTTATAATAAATATATCATTTGTAAACATTTTGTTGGTAACATTTTTAAATTAGCCTGAGCACCCTTTTTTTGGACACAATTAAATGGCTTCAAGTATTTCTATCTAATATGATTAATTCTATTTACTAGTAATCATTTGTTTGTATGCAATTAAATAGTTTTGATCATTGCTATGTAACAGTCACAATTTCACATAATTTTTCTGCACATATATAAATGGATATACATATGATTTGTATGATTTCTTTGTTGGTAATTTAGTTTTTAAATGAGTTAGGACTAATTTGTTTGTACACTGGTATTATTAGTGTTTCTATACAGTTAAATGGTTTCAATTATTACTATCTAACACGAACAATTCTATTCAATATTAATCATTTGTTTGCTTAGAATGAAGTTGTTAAAAGTATTGCTATTTAACACTAATTTTTCTATTGAACACCATTTATTTGCACACAGTCAAATGGTCAAAGTATTGCTATTGTATACTAATATTTTGATTGAAGCACATAGTTAAAGAGTTTCAAAGTATTGCTATTTAACACTGATAATTCTGTTCAACATTACTCATTTGTTTGCACACAGTTAAATTGTTCCAAGTATTCCACACTAATAGTTTTATTTGTTCAGTTAAATGGGTCCAAGTATTACTATGTATCATTAACAATTTTATTAAATGTCAGTTATTGGTTTACACACACACACACACACACACACACACACACACACACACACACACACACACACAGAGTTAAATGATCAAACAGTTCTATTTCTAATAGTTCAATTTAGCATAAGTAATTTGTTTACACACAGTTTAAATGTCAAACATTTGACCCATAGATAAGACTCTATCAGGTGCTACCACTCCAGGTAAGAGTAAAACTGGGAGCAATGGCAATGAGTGGGTATTTCCCATTCACCAAAAGATTCAACATTGAAGTCTCAGCAGATTGTTTGTTTAATGTTTTATCCAGGACACTCTCCAAGGGGTGGGTGGGTGAATCTTATCTTTCTGCAGAGATGCAGTAGGTGTATTCTATAGGCTATGCTGACTGGGTTGGGGAGTGGTAGTAGCTGTTAGGGTCTCAACTATGGGTCAAATAGATCTGCCTGCAAATTATTTGGATTGAATAGGAATACTTGATGCCATATAACTGTGTATGAATCATTTACATTAAGAATAGTTACTTGAAGCTATAATTCTCTATGGATTTTAATTAGTTAGCTGAAACTACAGTGATACGCATAAGTATTGGATACATGCTATTTTCTATTATAACTCTAGTTTATGTTCACCATTTTGTCTGATATTTGGTAAGTAATATCTCGTAAAGTTGTTTTAGTTGTATGTGGAAGGAAAATTAAAAATCCTATCTGAGGTCGTGGTAAAAATCACCTGAAGAAGGCCAGAGGTAAAATTTGGCTTAAACTTAGTGAAAGAAGAAACAACACAAAAAAACTACCAAGATGAGGACAAAAAGTCCGCAATAAATAAAAATTAATTCTCAGATTAAGAAGCCTCATCTCAAAATGATCCAATTAAAGACAATTATGAAAAATCATGTTTGAATCCTTTTTTTTATCAAAGTTCAAAATTACCCTATGCAAAAGTATTGGATACATGACACTTTTTTCAAATTTCTAATCAAATATTTTTATTTTAAAAGACTTTAAATATTCAAATTTTCGATAGTATTGGAATGTTATCTCTGACCAATCAGAGAAGCACACAATTTTTTTTATAAGATTGTGCTGCTAATCAAAGAAATGAATCTACCACTAAGTGCAGTAGGAAATATCAGAAAGTATAAGAAGTATGGTGATGGTACAGCAAACCTAAGAAATGGAAGACCAAGAAAAATAAATAAGCGTACTTCGAGGTGGATCAGCAGAAATGTGCAAATAAACCCCTTCATTACACGTTCTGAAATTAAAACTGATCTTGAGGGTGCTGGAATTAATGTAAGTAAGGATACCATTAGCAGAGCTCTATATCATACAGGCTTTCATTCAAGATCACCTAGAAAAGTGCCTTTGTGAAAACCAAACATGTCAAAGACCGATTAAAGTTTGTCGAAACTTATGAAAAGAAAGGTATGCAGTTTTGGGAAAAGGTAATCTGGTTGGATGAAACGAAAGTTGAACTATTCGGAAGGAATAGAGCGGCAAGTGTTTGGCGAAAAAATGGCACTGCCTTCAAGAAGCACAATACCATCCCCACAGTTAAGTTTGAGGGTGGTTCCATTATGATATGGGGATGCTTTTCATCCAAGCGCACTGGTGAGTTACTAGTTATCCGTTGTATAATGAATGGTAGCATGTACATGGAGATTCTAGAGAGGAACCTTCAGAAATCTGCAACTTCTTTAGGACATGGTCGGAATTTCGTGCTTCAACACGACAATGATCCCAAACATACCGCAAAACTTACAAAGGAATGGTTTGAAAATAATGGTATTAGTACTCTCAATTGACCGAGTCAATTTTCTGACTTGAAGCCAATTGAGAATTTATGGAATAATTTGAAGGTTAAAGTTCATAAACGGAATCCACAAAATATCAAGCAACTAGAAGAATTATGCAAGGAAGAATGGGGTAAAGTTATGTTGCATCAGTGTGGAAAACTTGTGGCCAACTATAGAAAGTGACTGGAAGCAGTGAAACAAAACAGAGGCTACGCAATAAAATATTAAATTGATGTATCCAATACTTTTGCATAGGGTAATTTTGAATTTTGATAAAAAAATTGGATTCAACCATGAGTTTTTAATTTTCCTTCCACATACAACTAAAACAACTTTACGAGATATTACTTACCAAATATCAGGCAAAATGGCGAACATAAACTAGTTATAACAGAAAATAATATGTATCCAATACTTATGCGTGTCACTGTATATAGCTGTGTGTGAAGAAAATACTATTATCATGGAGAAATAACTTGAAACCATGTAATTAAGCTCAGTTGGCAAGAACTGTAGAAAATGCCAAATGCATCTCTGAAGAGAAAAAGAGCCTTCTCTGAACAATTGTCCTGGATATAACTCAACCATCTGATGGTGCGGCTGCAGTCGTGGTGCTTTAGAGAAGGAGTACTCCTTCATTCCCATCAATCTCATGTACACTCTGCCCTGATGTGGAAGTCCCTGTAAGGGTCCCGCGTGTGTGTGTGTGTGTGTATATATATATATATATATATATATATATATATATATATATATATATATATATATTGTTTTTAAATGATTCATTTTGGTTTCAACTTAACTGCTAAATTGTTACAGTAAATAATCTTTTTTTTCTCATCCTATTATGAGAGAAATTTAATGATACATGATCAGGTCAAAAAGATTTGAGTACCACATTAATTTCATGCATATTTGCATTTTGCGTGTCTCTTTGAGTCCGTCATCTGTTTTGCTGAATCAGATATTGATTAGTTAAATTTTTCAGTACTTAACATGGGTCAAGAAATATGTTTTTAAAATTACAAAAATGAAAAGCTTTTTTTCTTTTTGTGTGAAATTTTCACTTGTCAAGGAGAAGGGAGAGAAAATGTTTTTTTGCTGTAAGTTATTTCTGAATATTCTTTGGGTGTGAATGGTTTCTTGGATGGCATCAGTAAAAAAAAAAAAAAAAATCACTCTTTTGTATATAATGAAAAAAGTTATTAAAAAAAGCTCTGAATATATTGATATGATTTTTCAAGATTATATGTTTTGATTTTTAAGAAAGAAAACAGTAACAGACAATTTTACTTATATTTCAATGCCTATAACCTTATATTTAAGTTTTTGATTGTTGATTATTTTTTTTGCATGTATATTTAATTAGACTTCAATGAATACAGGCACAATACTGATTCAAGAATTAAAAAAAAAATAGGAGTCAGCCAATGTGCATGTTAATAAGGTTAAAAAAGAAAATATTTTTCATGATCAAATTCATCAATGTTAATTCATTATTTTAATTATTCATTAATTCAGCATCTGTTAATTCATTATTTTAAAACATAATTTAAATTAAACTTTGTGGATTTCACTTATGTGGACATTTTTCTTTTAATCAAAATTAATATAAGTAAACATCACCTCTTATAAAATGTTTGCATCTCTTAATTATTTATTACTATCTGATTTTTATATATATAATTTTATGCATAACTTGTTAGTCCATTAAGTCAGTGGGTTTCCACTGTAATCATCATCATCATCATGTCGTACCGCCAGCACGGATATCCTTGACCATCTCTCGCCACTTCTCCCTATCATTCATCGCCTCCGGCAGGTCTTCTGGGTTACATCCTGTGTCCCCACATAGCTGCTGTATGTATGTTCGGGCTGGTCGTCCTGCTTTTGCTTGGCCATATGTGGGGGTCCATAGGAGTACGTCACTTACGAGCTCGTCCTTGCTTCTCCAGCAGTGTCCGGCGTGTCTGGCTCGTCTAACCTGTATAGTTTTCGTGATGGGAGGCAAGTGGCCGTACAGTTGGCATCTCGTGGGGTGTTGTCACCAGGACTTGTTCAATATTGCTCTCAACATTCTTGTGTAGTTGCCGTCAAGTTTCTTCTCCAGCCGTTTGGTTAGCGTCCATGTAGTGCATCCATATAGCAGTATCGATACAACCGTTGCCTGGAAGAAACCGCGCTTCATTTCATCGGTCAGGTCTGATTTCCATATGATTGAGAGCCTATCTATAGCCGTCCATGCTTTCGTCAGTTGTGTGTCGATGTCGTTTTCTGTTGATGAAACGCTACTTCCTAGGTAGGTGAATTTGTCCACTAGCCTCAGAGAGGCTCCGTCTAGTGTGGTAATGTTGCCCGTTTGGTTGTAACACATATATTCAGTTTTGTGCGCATTGACATGGAGGCCAATGCCTGCTGCAGCTCATTCCAAACTATGCAGTAGTGTCTCTGCTTGATTAGGCGTATTCGCCAGTAACGCTAAGTCATCAGCGTAGTCGGCATCTGTGATTGTTTTTGCGGGGTACCTTTTGCTTCTTTTCTTAGTCAGCTCGAAGCCATTTTCTCTGATTTTGTCGATCGAAGTTCTAAGCACGTAGTCTAGACAGATGATAAAGAGGTATGGGGCTAGCGTGTCTCCTTGTAGTACTCCTGCAACAATGTCGAAGTATTCCGTGTCTCCATCTGGTGAACGTACTTTCACTTTAGTGTTTCTGTAGAGGATCATTATTGCTGCTACGATTTCTTTTGGTAGGCCGTATGCTAGTAGGATTAGTTCCATTTTTCCCTCTGTGGATGGAATCGAAGGCCTTGGTAAAGTCAACAAATAGTAATGTCGCCTGAAGGTTTTTTGCCCGAACACCTTCAAGGATTCTACGGATGGTCAATATTTGTGAGGTTGTGGATCTATTTCTCCGGAAGCCATTTTGGTTTTTCCTAAGGATGTTATCTATTTTGGGTTCTCTGCGGTTTCGTAGTAGGGCATTGTAGATTTAAAAAAAAATTTTTTTTAAATTTTTTTTTATTTTACATTTTATTTTATTTTATTTTTTTCACTTACACATGGGAAGCAGCATCGTGTACGTGAAGGTGTTCGAATTCGCAATGCCTAACATTTCCTGAACGTGTGAGTCTTGCGGCTTAACGCTCAGGATTGTCAGTTCGATCGGGGAACTACTGCTGCTCATCTATAAGAGTGGCTTCTATAGATGAGAATAAAAACAGCCATCGAAAGATAACCATGACTCCACTGTAATAGTCATCGATAATGATACTAATACTTTGGTATTATTCTACACATTCATTTTCACCAGGTAGAATTTGATAAATTCTATTTAGAAAAAGATTTAGTTGGATACTTAAGTTCTTATATTCCAAAAGATAAAGTAAGAATAAAATTGGCAATCTGAAGGCTCCCTTTTCAATTGCTACTACATCAAAGTGAAGAGGAGGGTGCTATTACTTTCCTTGGATTGCTCCACTTTATCTTTGATCTTTATCTTATAATGCTGAGTGTTAAGCAAGGTGGCATCAAGTATCTTCCTTTTTTTTTTAGTCTTTGGTATGACTTGACCTGGGATTGAACCCTGGTCTCTCAGGCCATTGGCTTACATGCTATCCACTAATACAAAGTGTGAATTATGTTCAAATCATTGCTTGCTGACCAGAAAAACTTACATTCATCTGCTCTGTGCTGACACAGGGTGCTGTCTAGATGACTTATAGGGATAGATTGCAAGAAAGTC